>VUYV01000266.1:399452-605209 GCA_008711295.1 Anarhynchus alexandrinus
TTTTTTTTCAAGTATGCTTTAATCAGGTGAAGTACAGTTAAACTCACATCTGTGTGGTGCTATTGATTGATTTTAAATCTTCCACTATACTGACAATCCTCCACAAATATCTCCCAGACATATTTCCCAGAGAGGGAAAGTAAGAAAGCTAAGGTGGAGGCAGCAAAGGGCATGTGTGTAGAGCAGGGAGCTGGATAGCCATCACTAGAGTGAGGAGAAGACCTACCAGCTAAAGTGTTCAAAGTGAGGGGAAGAAAGACTTGAAAGTATGATCAGAGCATCGGAACAAAATACCAAATACACCAGAGCAATAAAGCCATAGTATCAACAGAGATCCTCTTTTCACCAGACTAGAAAGCAGAGTAATATTTCAGCCCTAAAAAGTAAAATGAACATTTCCATTAGTTCTTTGAATGACACTTTTTATGTATATACTTGGACCACATGGTTTCCCTGGCTACATAAGCTTCTTATCATTCGAGGGTATATGATGAAATATATAGTGGTTCATGATGACTGCATCCAATGAGAGCCACTAAACACTAAACAGTAAAAATTTTGGAGGAAAGGCTCTAGAGCTTTCCATACAATAAAGATAGTCTGA
Organism: Anarhynchus alexandrinus; assembly: GCA_008711295.1. Classification (NCBI taxonomy): domain Eukaryota; kingdom Metazoa; phylum Chordata; class Aves; order Charadriiformes; family Charadriidae; genus Anarhynchus; species Anarhynchus alexandrinus. The sequence goes on from VUYV01000266.1 coordinate 400,057, forward strand.
TTTATTTAAACTAATTTATTATTAGGAGCCCTTTGAAAGTAGGTACTGAATCCCTTGTGTGATGCTGCCTACTCAACTACATTGTCTGTTCTCATCTTTTTCTCAGTGTCCTTGTATCGGGAAGATTAAATAATACTGACAGTTAAAAAGCCTTGATTTAACTTGCATAGATATATCTGGAGATCCATGCCAGACTTGAGTTCATTTAGAGATGTTGCTTGACAACCTGATCCTTTGAACTCAATCTGTACTTGATCTTGCACCTCTGCGTTGCCATGGCTCCCAGATAAAACAATGTAATTATTTTACCCTAAAGGCACACCAACAATCAACATAGTGCAAAGAGGTCTCCTTGGTTGTGCTTTCAGTTCTGGAATACTGATGCACAAACTCTCTTCATGCACAAGCATGCACATCATTAAGTTTCCTTTATAAGCCTTCAGAATATCCTTTGGGGGAAAAGGAAAAGAAAAAAAAAAGAAAAAGGATATAACTCGAATCTGTAAAACTCCATTAAAATGATTGTTATGATCTCTACCCTGTTAACCTTTATGATCTCATTTTCCACAGTTGCTGTTAAATTGCTTCCTGCAAAGTGCCAGAACAGGTGACATTGACAATATGTTCTTCATTTTACCCATGGTATCAATGGGTAAAAATGATTCTAATAAGTCTTCACCAATAATTATGATCCCCTAAGAAAATATTGCACCTATCTTTCTGTGAAAGATAAGAATGGTAAAGTGCATACCACTGTCACACGGAATGAAGTGCTTTTTGCAATATCATTAAAAAAAAAACAAAAAAAAAAAATGCATGTTATGTGTTAGGAATCTAGGAACACAAACGGATTCATAATGTAAGCAGTTTTTCTTCACAGAAAAAAAGGGAATTGAAAGCGTAGCAGAAAAACATTTTTCCATGAAAGGCTGGAGCTGCAGGAGGTGATTGAAAGCTTTGCAATGTCATGTGGTACTTGTAAAGTCATGATTGCTAGTTATAGAATATACATGTTAAATTATTTTTCAAATGTTTACCACACTAGTTTAGATTCAAACTGTGAGATATGTAGTCATGGTGGCAAACATTTCCCAGCAATCACAGTATTTTCATAGAACTGTCTCTAGTGAAGCAAAATATTCATCTGAAGGTGGGCAAGATTTCTATATAGTACTAGGGGATCACGGTGACTTGGTGAATTTTATCTTTATTGTGAACATTTAGTTGTGCAATTATAGAGGAAAACAGGATGAAATAAATCTGGTTGGATTTTTTTTTAATCTTAAATGAAATATCTTGACAAAATTATTTTTCTTTCTTGAGCTATTCCTTTCCCTTTTTCTTCCCTTTGCCATATGCTGCCTCTTTTTTGTTAAGAGATCTGTTTTTAAGATTATGCAAATTTGGAATTTTGTTTCCTTCTCTTTCCTTTTTTGAGACAAACATGAATATATTTTAATGGAAACTTTAATTTTTAATTAAAAAAAAGCTCTCTTCCATTACCAGGAAATATAAGAACAATTTTGCTGTCAAGTCAGTGTTGTCATTCCCGTGTTTTCTGTAAGGCACTGCTGTTGTGTATGCCCTGAAAGCATTATTGTAAGTTAAAAGGGAGGATGTACGTCTGATGTCTACAATGAGGGATATAAAACCATATATCAACTCATAAGTAGAAGGAGATAATTTTTCAAATACTAAGTACTCCCAGCTATCTGTGACTTAACTCAGAGCTAGATATGATATACTTTGCTACCAGAAATAACATTTTGTTGGGATGCAATATTGCTTAAAAAGACATTTCTCAGCCAGTTTAGATTTTTCTTCTCCAAGGAATACAAAGTTTTGTCTCAACTAAAGGATGAGGTTTTTTTTTTTTGTGATATTTATTACTGCTCTGTGAGCATTCCCTGCCCTCTTCCCATCGCTTTTAGAAGCATATTGTGGAGCCTGCCTTTTTTTAAAAGTCTTTGAAGCATACATTATTTCAGTGTTCAAGACACGTTATCATTTCAGTCAACGTTTCAATGGGGCACTCTGTTACTGCCAGAGCACAGATAGGTCCCATTCAGCTCAGTGTTAGATAACAGATTCCTTGAATGAGATTAGAGAAGCAGAGCAAAACCATATAGCTAAGAAATTAGTCTCTATCACATGTAGTACTTTTAGCACATCCATATCTTTGAATTTATAGGGTGTGCAGTGGCCTCTCACATAAAAGTTACAAGATAACAACCAACTGTATCCTTCATTCTGGAGAAGTTCATCAGACATAGTACTGATTCCTAATGATGGGAAAGAACGGACTGTGGGGGAAATTTTTTCTTAGGTTTCTGATATTTTTTCCCTGCGTTGGAAAGCATGTCTTTTGGCTATAATACTGAAACAATAAAGATGAAGTTCCTAATTGAACTGTAACTATTCTGCATTACTATGATACATCTGATCTTGTAAAGATCTTCTGCATTTCAATTGTTTATCAGTATGTGGGAGTTCCTTGCATCCGTTTCATTCTAATTTTCATTTTTGGGCTCTTAATACTGTTTAAAACAGTTTATTATGTGTAATCTACTGCTCACATCAATCCTGATATACTTAGCATTAATCTTCCGTGTTGTGTTGCAAGAGCTCTGACTCTCCTGCCTCCTCACCACCAGCTTGTTTTCCATCAATCAAACCATCATGACACCACTTATATTTTTCCATTAATTCAGACCTGATGTACAAAGCCCCCTTCTTATAAATGCAGAAGTAAGAAATCTAGAACGCTAACCCCAGCACCAGGGCTTCCCCAAAAGGAGAAATCCTTTCCCAACCCAGCCATAAAGGCTTAAAAATCAAATAAACAAGAGAATGTTGTAGGTCTAGGTTTTTTTTCTTTTTTTTTCTTTTTTTTTAAATAATAAAAAAAACAACCAAACCTGCAGGTCCTGTTCTATCTGGGACAACCAGAATTGCCAGGTCTGTCATGTGGTTAATCAGTAACTTGAGGTGGGGCCATTTCTTCAGTCTGAAAGCCAATCTTGTGGCTTCTAGTCCTTTCAACTGTCACCCACTTCCCCTGCCCTTCCTCCTCTTTTTTTATTTTTTTTCTTTCAGGAGTATGTCAGCTTTGGACACATTCCCCAACAGGGCTGTATTTCTGGAGGGGCTTTTCTGTCCCCCTGCCACCCCAGTACTGGAGCAGGCAGCTCCAGGAATTTCTGACCCATTCCACTTCCCATGCTTTTGCCTTCATTGGTGTCACCCCTCACGTGTTTCACGTGACACCCCATGTGACAGAGCAGAGGAATAGGAGGGAGGGTAGGGAAGGAGGAGGCGGCTTTGAAGGTAATGGGATTTTTCTGCTTTGCCCTACCAGCTGCTTGTAAAAGATTGATGTCTCTGACCCTCTCCCATGCCTGTTCCTGTCTGCCACCTCCTCAGTGGAGGAGGAATAGTTTGCAAAAGGTCTTTCATTGGCTATGTATCGCCTACAGACTGGAAATAGACCAAAACAGTTCTCACTGACAGTGTCTTAAAGTACTGGAGGTTGGAGTTTTCCTATCACAAAGAGCAGGCCGGAAGAAGATAGCTAAATTGCAGTATTCCTTGTAATCTCACCACAAGAATTGATAACTCTGAAGTGTCGTGTTATACCAAGCAGACCTGGTATATATTGTAGGGGGTATTTGTGTTGCTTTATAAAACTTTGATACTATGTTTGAAGGGGGATCAGCCAAGTTAACCAGAGTATGAAAGAAACCTGAAAATGAGGACAGGAAAAGTAGGAAGTGACTTAAATATAACCAAGAGGGAATAAAGAAAGAGTAATTGCTGAGGAACATGGCAAAATGTGTCCTGAAACATAAGAGTTTAAAATGCCAGATGTAATTTCTTCCTAAAGGAACAGAATGAGTTCAGAGAGTAAGGGTGTCAACCCCAGGCCTGTGATGGGTCAGGAACCCTATACAGCAGCTAGGGGCTGTGTTTAACTCCCCTTTCCTCAAAAGGACAATGTGGAATGGAATCTGTGAGAATGAGAGATGTAATTACTAATTGTTTCTTATTTCATAAGAAATATGAAACGGGGTGAGGAAATATGAAGAAGTACGAGTGGAATGCACTCAACCCATTACACTGGGACGACTGTGTTGTGACAGTTATAATTGCATTGGTGGTAAGCTTAACATGGGGGAAACTGGATTTTCTGATAAAAAGTGCCAGGCAGAGAATCATTTTCCAGCTGTCTGAGGGGAGACCATTATCCATTGAATGCAAATTTTATTATAAGTTTGATCTCAGTGGGAACGATGTACTTGTGTGACAAACTGAAGAAGCTGCAAGCAAAGAGGATTTAACATACACAGAATATTAAGACCCCTTGTTTCAAATAAATGAAGGCATGGAGCTTTATCTTTCACTCGCATGGTTTGTCACTGGAAGGGCTCAAACTAAACAAGCGAGTGCATAGCAGCTACTAGGAATTTGCATGCACGAGGTGCTAGTTTACATATAAAATCAGAGCAAAATGAGAAGAGTTTAAAAAACCGACTCTTGAATGGTAGCCTGGAAATGGATGGCAGACTGCAGATGGGAGAGTATGCTGGAGCAGAATGCTGGATATTGCTAGTGTTTCCAATACTTGTGTCCTATTTAAACACCTGTGTCATCTGTTTGCTGAACAGTAGGAGATGCCTGTGATGTTGCAGCTCAGATTTCCAGTGGATACAAAAACTTGTGAAATGTAAGATGAGTCTAAGTGAGACAGAGCTTGATTGTATTCAGAGAATAATTGACTGTATTTACCCACATGCATACTTCTGGACTGATACAACTAGTCAGCAAGAGAACAAATTCTCAGTCAGGGATCACAGCCTACCAGATTCTGCTGCCTCTGGGGCTGAAGTTAAGGAGAGGTCACTGCAGAGACATGACTTTTCTGCATTGCCACATTTCCTTCTCACTGCAAAATCAGTCACTTTTTTACAAAAAAGCTTGTAAGAATCTCCAAATGAGAACACAGATCTTTCTAATAGTGGAGACTCTTTTGAATGAAAAAAAAAAAAAAAAAGAATTGGTGCCATGCGGTGTTGGCTGCCATAGTTCTAGCTGGGAAGGAGATGATCTGGTGTCAGGAGTTAGTAACTGCTATGAAGGATGATTGCATTAATGCCACAGTGGTCCTATATCTGTCTATCACTCTACTATTAAAGAAAGTAAGTGACAAAACCCTGGGTTTAGTATTGCTCAAAATAAATTTTAACATATTTTGATTTCCTCCCAGCAAATACTCTGTTCTGTATGCAAAATGTGGGGTTTTGTTTGGGGGTGGGGTGGGATGGGGTGTTTGTTTGTTTTTGTTGCTGGTTTTCAGTCAAGGGAGCACCCATCTGCAATGAATATGATTTTTGCCTGCGTGCTTGGATTGCAAATTACAAAATTGATATTTTGAGATGTCTGGCAAATTTTCCATACCATCCAAAGCTCTGTCTCCTTGCTTATCTTACATGGCAAACTAATACTGAATCCTTTACTAGATGTACATAACTCAAATAAACTCGATGCGAGAATCCTCATTTAATTATGTCAGATATATCCAATACTCCCAAACTAGGTGGTAGGATGCAGTACGCTAACTTGCAATAAAAACTCAAAGAATGCTTTTGATGAATAAATATCGACTGCAAATTTGTGTAAATTATTTTAAAAACACAGATTAAATCTTTCTTATGAATTGTTAAATAGATATCAATGTTGGTTTGCATGGATATTCTCATCTAATCATGGTAATACAATAGCACATACAATACAATCTTTACAAGACAGAAAATGTGTCCCAGAATCCTGTGGCTGTCACTTTTCACTGCTCTTTCGTGTTCTCTGTGCTTATCTAATATTTTGTTCATGTAGAGCAGCTCTGGTTTTGTCTTTACAGCATTCAAAGAAAGTTATAAGGAAGTTGCCTTATTGAAGGAAAATATGAATGTAAAATCGTATGTACATTGACTGTATTGCTTTAATTTTGAGTTATTCTTTTGGTAATATTTGTATAAATTGTGGAGGGGTAGTATGAAGAAAAAAAAAATCCATTCAAAAATCAGTTTTAATTTTGGTAATTTTACATAACACAATGTCAGTCATAGAGTTCAAGAAACAAAAGCTATACCAAGGCAACTATGTAGTGACGGACTTTTCCTGTCTAACATGTTTCCAAGTTGAAGAGAGAGGACCAAACACCTCAGAGAGATTTAGGCACTGAAAAGTGAGTTAATTTCAATTTAATCATAATTTCACCAATTTCAGTCCATGGAACTTTAGCACCTAAATGCCTTTGGGGATGTGGGTCAAAGACGCTCAACATATTTAATATCTACATTCAGTCACACAGATTAACGCTTATAAAATGTCTCTGGGATAAACTTACTCGACTGCAAAGGAGTCATCATTTTGCTCTATGGCATTACTATGGTAGTTGCTTATCTTAATTAAACAGAAAACTTCATTAAGTCATAGATTTTCATTTTGCTCATATATGATTTAATGATGCTGTCACAGAATCACAGAATGGTTGAGGTGGGAAGGGACCTCCTGCTCAAGCAGGGCCACCTAGGTCTGGTTGCTCAGGACCATGTCCAGATGGCTTTTGGATATCTCTGAGGAGAGAGACTCTGCAACCTCCCTGGGCAGCCTGCACCAGTGCTCAGTCACCCTTACAGCAAAAAAGTGTTTCCTGCTGCTCAGACAGACCCTCCTTAGTTTCAGTTTATGCCCATTGCCTCTGGTCCTGTCACTGGGCACCACTGAAATGACCCTGGGTCCTATCTGCCTATACACATATATTCTTGCACATGTAAATAAATGTACATTTAAAGACAAACATGTACCCACAATTATTATTATTATTATCAGATTTATGCCTCTTGCTATGTATCTTGTTTGGCGTATCACTGTAATGGATACGTAATCACAGAATCACAGAATTTTCAGAGTTGGAAGGGACCTCTAGAGATCATCTAGTCCAACTCCCCTGCCAAAGCAGGATTGCCCAGAGCATATCACTCAGGACTGCATCCACGCGGGTCTTGAAAATCTCCAGAGAAGGGGACTCCACAACCTCCCTGGGCAGCCTGTGCCAGTGCTCTGTCACCCGAACTGTAAAGTTTTTCCATGTATTTGAACGGAACCTCCTGTGTTCCAACTTGTGCCCATTGCCCCTTGTCCTGTCACTGGGAACCACTGGAAAGAGTCTGGCTCCATCCTCCTTCAACCCACCCTTTAGATACTTGTAAGCAATAATAAGGTCTCCCCTCAGCCTTCTCTTCTCCAGGCTGAAGAGTCCCAGCTCTCTCAGCCTTTCCTCATAAGGGAGATGCTCCAATCCCTCAATCATCTTGGTTGCCCTTTGCTGGACTCTCTCCAGCAGTTCTCTGTGCCTCTTGAACTGGGGAGCCCAAAACTGGGCACAGTATTTCAGTTGTGGCCTCACCAGTGCAGAGTAGAGGGGGAGAATGACCTCCCTCGACCTACTGGACACACTCTTCCCTATGCAGCCCAGGATGTCATTGGGCTTCATGGTGACAATGGCACATTGCTGGCTCATGGATAATTTACTATCTACTAGGACCCCCAGATCCTTTTCCCCAGAACTGCTTCCCAGCAGGTCCACCCCTAACCTATACAATTGTCTTAACTGGATATTTTAGAGTTTTTGCTATGGCAAGTATAAATGAAAACCAATTCTGATTGTATTCTTATATGCTTCATGGTTCCCATTTTCTCTAAGAAAATTTTTCCAATATAATATTAACTCTGGTTCTGCAGATGTGCCCTGGAATTTGAGTTGTTTTTCCCCAAATGAAAAAGATATATACTTCTATTCTAGAGTTCCATTTGCCTAAATAGGTGCCAGCTGAAGTAATACATCACCTCTACCATAGGACCTCTGTTTGGTTCCTGGATAAGAAAGAACAATTCAAGCTGGGTTGTTTAATGCAGCTTCTGTATTCCCTGTATAGGTAGTGGAATGAGTCAGGTGCCACTAAAGGACTGCATATAAATTCTTTCCCTTCCTTGAGATACCAAAGTTGTAAAATTTTGTTTACCACTAGGTCAAACGTCTGTATATTTTTTTCTTCTTGTTCATGTAACTATAACAGTTTGATTCTTGCTAGGAAGCAACCATAGCTATTTTTTCTGCATCTTGCCATGTCCTGATCTCTATAGGCATTTGTGCCTCTGTTTATAGTAATGGTTCCTGCATGCACTATCTTTTGTCTGTGCTGAATTTTATGGAACAAACTTTTGGTTGAAACACGGACAGCTAAATTTCCATACAGTGTCAATTTATACTTACATCTTTTTCATAAACATCACTCATCCTGGGGATTAATTTGTATATTGCACTTTATGACTCGAAGATGTTTGTTCTATATTTGCCCTTACAGATTTCTCTTCTGCTTTCCATTTGTCATGCATTTAGAAGATAGAACTGTGGCACATAGTAAATAGCAACAGCTGCAATGGCAACAGTGGCAATAACAACAATGCAATTTTACTAGCCATGCCTATAATAATATATAAGATTGACACAGATGTGTTACTTGCAAAGTGCCAGCTGCTGGCACTTCTTTTCTTGTTGACTATAAGCAAACGAAAAAGAAATAAAACAGATTATTTCTGTGACACACCACTTACTTCATAGATATTTCAGCAAACGTAAGGGCACGTTTCATAGCTGAATATATTTTACCCTTGGATACATTCAATTTGTATTCATTTTAGAATTTACTCTGTTAATTAGAAAAGGTTATAAGATTAATAAGTAGTCATTGCTAATGTATGCAATGGACTATAAGCTTCAGTTGATGTTTTTTTCCCAAAGAGGCATTAGAGATTAGTTCATACAAATCATAGTGAGCAGTATATCCTATCTTTCAAAGCTGGTCTTTATCGCTATGTTGCTTTATAATCTCTGAATCATTTCTAAAATCCCTGCCAGAAAAGCCAACAAAAACCCAGCAAACCCTACTCTACCAACATAAAATGATACATTGCAATTTCAAACACTTTTATAGAAGAATTGATTTTCAAGGAATCCTTTGTAGATGTAAAATGAGATAGCTTAGAAACACGCAGAGAATACTACAGCTTGTGAAAAGATCCTTATTTGTTAAGAAAATGTATCAGTGGGCAGTCTACTTTTCTGGTTTCCAGGGCATTAGGCTGAGCCTTGGGTGTGCTGTAACCCCAGCCTACATCATTTTTCAGATTCATGATGATGGTCCAGAAGGGCAAGGTCCTCTCTGCAGTTGAGCAAGATCACAGTGCCCAAACTCCAGCTGGCAAGAAAGAAGGTCAGCCCGTGTCCTCTTCTTTGTGGTCACACAGACCAGGGGTTCACTGCAGTGCGGTGTCAGGGTGGCCTTTAGGCAGGTGGTTAGTGAAGAGATTCTTCCTCACTTGGACAGGTTTCCTGATCAGATCACTCTAAGGCCACTAAGGTCAAGCATTTCTTGATGCTGAAAGGTGAAGCATCCAGTACACCTTCTATCCCTAATCATTTTATTACTGCATTACTGAACTAATCACTCTTCCTTCTGTATTGACCTTTCCCCCACTGAAATTTTGAGGAAAATACTGCAAGATGATGCAGAATAGCCAGATGTTCTTAACATATAATCTGTGTCCAAGGACATTAATACATCCAGAGCTGCTCTGTCAAGATCTCATCTCCTCACCTCCAGTGCAGCTGCAGGAGAAAGAATAAAATATCTTCGCCCACCCTCTCACTTTTGCTATGGACAGAAGGGACAGGTCAGATTTTAGGTAGATCTGGAATCTTCTCATATGTCAGTCACTTTAGTTTAGTTCAGTCACTTTAGTTTATCATGACGTCTTCTTAGGCTGCCGCTGTTGGAAAGAAATTACAGCTTGTCTAGATCCTTAAGAATACAGAGCTAGAAAAGAGCTCAGAAGATCGTTAGCTCCCTCTGCTACTTGTAAAATATGTAAAGATTTCCTCCGACATTTTTTCAAAACTGAAAAAATAATTATCTAAACCTATCCTTTCCCACCATTGTACCACTGGTTGCAATACATATCTTCCACAAAATTATGGAAACTGTAGGATTTTAGTTGCAGAAAAGGCATGACCTTTTTTGTTTAAAAATCTTATTTGAAGGCAAAAAATCTCTAGGAGTCTTAAGAAAATATATTCAGCCAAAAAATTATTTTCTACATAGCTCAGATTCACCTTTAATCCTTTAAGTGCTTTTATATCATGGAGTTACCTCAGTTAAGGAAATTAACATCAGTGACAACAAAGTCAAACAAATATTTATGTAATAAATGGCATTCTATACATAATTTAGCTCCTGTAACAGTTATACCGTATACTTCGTATTAGTAAAGACAAGGAATATTGAAAGCAAGAGAAAAATTCTGTCTAAGGTAATTGAAAGATTCTGTGGAGCAATAATTAAATTAAACTCAGCAACAATTTTATTTGCACATTCACTCATCCTTTAGTCTGTTTATTGTCTTTTTTCACTGATAATGAAAGATGTATTAACTCCTGTACTTTTTTGTGCAAACTGTTGTGAAATATAAGCTCAGAAATGTGTGAACGTATTTTCAGAAACTCAGGCAATGATCCACATATACTTATATGTCCATTTGAAACAAAACACTGTCCATCTTTTGAAGGCACGAAAATCTATGCACATTGTGATCCCTTAAGTGTTCCCACAACTTAATGTGTAAAAATAGCCTATGTTACAGATATGTCATAGTTCTTTATTGTACTATAACATCTTACTGCTTTATATAAATACAGATGATAAAACTGTTATATTAGAAATTAAATATTAATACACAATGCGCTTTCAAAACACAAGCCTCAAAATGCAGTTCGTATTTCACTTTTAGTGCTCAGCTGAAAATCTTCATGACTTTTCCAAATAAATCTGAACAGCTGCTAGACATTTTTGTTTATGACTAAAGGCTATCCACATTAGTCCATGTTAACATAACAGTTAATAGACAGATTTTGCAATGTAGTTTTGAAGCATCCAAAACTATCGTGATATGATTTATCCCCCTGCAGTGCTATGTCACTGAGAATATTTAATGAACAAAGACAAGGAGCTTTTTAATTGTAGTCTAAACTTCCACAAATTTCAGTGGGAACTTATAAAAATGATAAGCTAGAAGAGGTTTTATGAAGGTTTAAAGGCTTATTTGTACATTTGATTGCAATGTGATTATGTGGTCATTTAAATAAAAACTTTCCATTTTGTATTGCAACACATCTTAAATCATCTAACTAGAATATTAGCTAGTTTACTAGTAGTTGAGACGCATTAAGTTATTAAATTAAGTTTTCACAGTTATGAGTGATAATCAAATTATGCCTCCAAATTTGAGTCATTGTTTTTAAGAACCTTTAATCGCAGTAGGCAACATCATATTCTTGTGCTGTCTTTCACAGAATCACGCAGAATCACAGAATGGTCAGGTTGGAACGGACCTCTGGAGATCTTCTAGTCCAACCCCCCCGACAGAGCAGGGTCACCTACAGCAGGTTGCACAGGATGGCGTCCAGGCGGGTTTTGAATGTCTCCAGAGTGGGAGACTCCACAACCTCTCTGGGCAGCCTGTGCCAGTGCTCTGCCACCCTCAAAGTAAAGAAGTTCCTCCTCATGTTAAGATGGAACTTCCTATGTTCAAGTTTGTGCCCATTACCGCTTGTCCTGTCACTGGGCACCACTGAAAAAAGACTGTTCCCATCTTTGCTTCATTTCCATTTTCTTTTTATACTCCCTTAATTGTTTGCATGCATTTACTTTTTTATCAGACGTCTTCTCTTGTTTCCTGCTAGATTACCTTCCCTACAACAGGCATATCCCTACCTCCTTCTTCTTACCAGCTGTCAAGACAGCAATAGAGCTGTAAATCATCACCAGAGTAAACGCCAGCATTCTCACAAAAGCAAAGTTTCAGAAAAAAATGTGCATTTATTGAGCTCAAAATGTAAAAAAAAAAAAATAATCTTGGGTTTGGAGAACTTTCTCTGGTTGTAAGGCAGAGCTGCAAAGGAGGCTCATTCACTGGGGACTATTGGCACTCCTGGCTGGGAGCAGTGGGTTGGGGCCCCCCTGGCAGCTGCTAAGTGACATTAATGGTCTTGTCAAGTCTACAAGTGGAATTGGTGGAAAACAACATCCGTTTTAGAGGATGGCTCTAGCGGTATCAAGAAAGCTTCTGGCCTGCTAGAAATGCTAGCATGCAAACAGCACAAAACATGGAGCTGGGTGGATGACATTTTTTTCCACGTATCTTGTATGATGTCGATAACCCTACCTCAGTCATTTTCACTACAGAGTTTCAGTTTTCTTCCCGACATCCTGCCTGAAAATATACTTAAAAATTGTAAACTCTTTTCTGTTTGAATATTTCCCACGGCCTCATGAATGATCTAATGTAAGTCAGATCAAGTCTAATTGACCTGATCTGTATATGTAATACCCAGCTGGCATATTCCAGATATTTTCCCATCTACCTCTTACAGTAGGTACAAGATAAACCTAGTACTCTCTGGTTTATTTCTTCTCTGTTTCTAAATTATGTTGGTTCTACTTTAAAATTATGTTTGAAAAAGAGGACAATAGGACTATTGAGCTCTCATGCAGGTTTCAGGAGGAGACTCGAGAATGGACATCTACTTAATCATCAGCTTTCATCAGTGTCAATGTCAGGTGAAAATTGTTTTCACTGCAATGATGGACCCACTTTATTTGTCTTTCACAAATAGGCTATGAAGAACAGCATTATTAGGTGTCCATTTTTCTAGATGTTAATGGTCACTATCACCATGAGCCGTGTGGTTTCAGAGGATTAAACTCTCATCCCAGATTATTTTAAAAAATCAGCAATCCCACAATATATTGCTGAATGACCATGCTTGAAAATTAACATCTTTTACAAAAGCTCTGATATTAGTGCTCTGAAAACAGAGGTTCAAGTTACTGGACAACTGCCTGAACCTACACAGGAATGTGCTGATTATTTTCAGTGCTTACGAGCCACAGACAAAAGAACCCAATCCTTACAATGTGACCCTCCTTTCTCGAGATTATGCATACATGTAATATCATGTGAAAAAGCAACCTTCTTTCTCTCTACTTTGATGACATTTTTATGTTTATTTTTAAGCCACATGTCTGGGAAGAACAACTAATCTGGGACATTATGAAGAGTAAAATGAGCTCACTGCTGTTCTTCCATTGACAGGAAAAAGGGAAAAAAATAAAGCAGAAATCAGGACTAAACCATACGTTCCTCTGTCATTTATCTGCCTGACAGCAACAGGAGAGATCCTTAACTACCCAGACCCCTAAAAAAAGCTCATATACAAAGACTCTGCAAAAGCAGAAAGAGGGCAGAGGCACAGGCCAGCATCCCAGCCTTAGGAATGATGTTAAAGAATCCCAGATGCTAGGTGAGAAATAGAGTTAAAGGAGGAACACTATTACTCGGTTCACACTGGAAAGAACAATATTGATTCTGAGATTTAGGGGCAGAATGAACTGTTGGGTGAGGAATGAACAGATGTGGGTTTGTTAAAGACTTCTGTCTCTCTTTTGCTCACACACACGTACACACTTTTTCAATTTAGGTACCAATTATTTCTATTTCATAATGCTGTTTGTTTTGCTCTTTCCCTAGCAGATGTTTAAGACTATGAAACATGGAAATTTGATCTTCTTTTTAGATGAGCTCACTGAATCTTAGTGTCTCATATTTTCATGTGATTACAGAAGAGTTCTGATTGAAGAGAATTAATCTCTGGGAAAGATAAAAAAACCCCAAAAAACAAAAACCCACATTACCTGTCTTTATATAACAGAAAACCACTGCATATATATTTACATGTATAAAATGTTTCTGCCAGAGGCATTTAAAATTATTATTTGTTCTTCTCTTTAATTTCATTAAAATCTTCCCATGCCAACTCGTTATAGGCTTGTAATTAGAACTGACAATGAAGGCTTGACTTGGTCCACCATGAGGCAGTATGCTCTAGTGAATGTACTTGTTCTTGGGAATCTATAAATGTCAAGACTGTTAACTATTTCACTGTTCATCAAAGCATGTCAGAAAAGACGGAGTTTTGTTCTCTGAAGAGGTGCTCAATCAACTGTGAGTGGCAGCTCCTTTTCGTGCCATGAATTTATGGGTTTGGGAAGTGTACTTTATTTACTTTTTTTCCTCAGTGCAGGAGCCCAGCAATGCTCTGCGAGGCATCTGGCAGGATACGCCTCTGTTGTAATGAGGGCAGGTTTCAAACACCCTCGCTCAAGCTGTTGCCCACTTGAGTTCGAACACAGACATGTACTGCCCCTCAGGAGGTGCACATCTGGGTCTGGACAGCTGTTCATCTCTGGTAGCCCACAGCTGACTGGGGTGCTCAGGCCCACCATCGCAGTTTTGGACATAACTATACTTCTTTCAGAGGAAACCCTGACAGGTTGAAAGCTTAACAAGGCAACACATTTTTCTGGTATCAGTGTCAGGTATTTCAGCTTAGAACAAGTCAAGACTCAAGAGCCAAGACAGGACACATAAACATTTTTCAGATACTGCTATAGTCCTCAGCCAGCCATTTCTGGTAAGGGTGGTCTATGAATAATTGCCTGTTGCCCTCATTTAATAACTGTGTTAGACCAAAGTGCTAAGGTCTGAAAAATATAATGGCTAAGTACTTTGAAAATGTGACTCTCAAATAGTTGGAGAGCAATCTAATGAGCAGGTTGTAGTTTTTCAAAGGACTAGCAAAGCTCTACACAAGTTTCTTATGGTGTTTTATGGTGGAAAATATTCAAATGTGTCATTAAGAGACACATAATGTGTACTGAATAGTGTGCTACTATGTCTGTAGCTTATGCACATACTCAGCATACAAATATAATTAACTAATCAGAAAATGTATGTTGGAAGATGACAACCAATGTGAAAGGAATAGTGTACTGCAGAAAGAACTGCTTACTTGTGTGAAGGGGAATTGTAGTGTCAATTATTTATATTGGACTGGTGACCAAGGAGATCCAATTTTGTGCTGTTTGATCACAGTGTTAGGTATAGGTTTGTTAACCACCATAAATGACCCCCAGATAAAGAAATCTGACTGACAAAAACAATATGGCCAAGCACTAAAGGAATGTGTTCCCTTAAGAGTTAGATGTAAACTCTGGACCAGACAGCTGTGGCCAGTGGAAAAGCATCTGCGCCTGGTATGACATGAATAGGGCAGAGCTGCTAAAATGTCCTGGAGAGCTGATAGTTGCCAGTGGGAAAGAGCAACCACTAGCTGGTCAGAGAAGAGGGCCCCGTAAGGGCTGACCAACAGTAACAATTTACATGTAGTCTCTTTTTTTTTGTTTGTAAAAGTTTTAATGCTTCACTGACCTTTCCTTTTCTTGTGGGCAAACAACACATCCATATACCAAGAGGTCATGGCCTCTTATGGCTTTTCTGACTGAGCCATGCCCATGGGTGAACTCACACACTGATCCTCTGAAGGAGTAAAGTCGTTCTGGCCTCATCCATACGGCTGCAAGCGCCCGGTTCTTCCTTCCAGCAGTGTATCAGTTTTAAACAGGCCAAATGCTAGCACTTCTTGTTGGAGGGTGCTGCACAGCTTTCTATAAGCTTTATCTGGGAGATTTCACACTGGCCAGCGTTCCCATTATGTCTTTTCTATGTCCGTCCCCATGACAATTCCTGCGACACACCTTTTGCATAGTGCCACCCAGGCAAAACAACCCCCTTATGCAATTGAAAGTATTGTTTCATCTTCAGTTTCTTTCTTTGCCGGGGGCCATGAGAGAATATTAGGAACAGGTGGCGGTAGCCAAAGTCCTAGATTTTGCTTTATTATTTGTGTGCATTTACAGCCTTCCTATGTGACAGTCTCATTTAGTCGGTGCTACAGGCAATCTCTGTCTGTACCTAAAAATATCTTTAACAGCTGCACGTAGGGAACAATCACGGGGGAAGGAAAAGAAGCATACAAAAGCAAAACGCAACTTAGAAAGGAATTGGAACCAGAGGAATTCAAGACTGGGGTTCTTTTATTACCTAAAAGGACACTTATTTTGAGGAGCATGCAGAGTTTGCTTTTACTGATTCTATTTTTGTTGATATTTTGTCCATTGCCATTGTTTGCTTAAAATAATTTCTCAGGAGATACCTGGCAGCTGCAGGCAGCAAATTTTAGTAAAGTAGCTCTGAAAATGAAAAATTGGATTATTCTCTACAGAAGACAACTACTTTATACAAGCACAAAGAAATATCTGTGAATCTTGGCATTATATATTGGGATGTGTGACAAGTTCCTATAAACTCAGAGACACAACCAAGAAATAGTGTGAAGAAAATATTTTTCTATCTCTTCAAACCTTCAGCTGGAAAGACTGGGGGGTAGTATCTTTTATCTCTTTTTCTGGTACTCACTGGAACATTCACATTTAAAAGTTCTTTTCTGTCCTTTCTTCCCAAAGTCCTTGTAGCAGTTATTATCTCACAAACTTTGCCTTATCCCCTTCCTGCCGCCCTGTCACCACTCAAAAATTGTTAAGCCAGGGCTGAGAAAAATCATTCTTTCTTTGTAATCCCAAAATGGAGACCTTAAACTGGCAAACAGAAACCAATTTATAACCCTTTATGAACTATCCCTCCCTCCATTTCCTTCCTTTTCCTTAGGTTTTCAGCTTCCTTATAAGTGTTTTATCTTTCTTTTATAAGAGTGATTAGACAGAAAGTGAAGTATAGACCAATTTGTCATTGGACACCCCATCAGGGTAGCCTGACACGACAGGTCAGTTTGCCTGTTTCAGATACTTGTCTAAATCCTGATTAATTTCCCCCTTCCCCCCACCCACCTGGTAGCTTTGAGATCATAATAGGAGCAGGTTTCAGGATGTCCTAGTTTCCTGAGGGATAAAATTAAGTATTTTCCTCATCCCAGAACAGTGTAGGATGGTGAGTAGATTACAAGATTCATGTTGTTTCCACTTGCAAGGTGTTTTTACTTGTTCAACATATTGGCTCCCTGAGGAACTCTAATTGGAAGCATATTAGAATGAAATACCTAGTCAGGGATGTAGAAAATGAAGTGGTGTTCCTCGTATCCAGTATAAGAAAAATTATTTCATAACCACTGTTGTCCCAGACTTTTTAGTCTCATGTTACAACGGAAGAATAGCAGAAATCTGTGCAGTGTGTCCCTGATACCAGTGCAAGAGTGCCCACACATGCCCACACATTTTTCTCATCTTTTCCACGTATATCTTATCTGAATTATAAGAGGCTTATGCTTTCTCTCTCTCTCAATTTATTCTGGAAAAATATTTGTCTACCCTGTCATAAAATCCTCCAGTAATTGGGATTCTACAACATGTCTAAGTAGTCTTTTCTGATGCTTCACTAAATATCCTTAACTTAAATAATTTCCCTCTAATTCCAAACAGAATAAAAAAATAATACGAAATATCTACACAGACTCCATTGCTTCCAAATCATTTTTATTTAACTCATCTCTGGCAAGATTCTTCTAACCTACATTTAGATGCCCATAATATAAATATGTAAAGTTGAGCTAACTCTCATTGGCTACTTCTACAGTCAATGGAGAAAAGGAGGCACTTCTAGACTTCTATTTGTCTGATGTATTTTAGCTAATTAGTAAGATTAACCATGACTGGGAAGTTCCTACTTCACCCACTTAGCTAGACAGCGACCTTAAGCAAATTAAGAGATAGAAATAGTTTTACATTTACTCTGGTAAGTCCCACCTAGAGAAGAACATAAGAACAATGCTGCTACTGAAGCCTTATGAATTATTTCTTGATGAAAAGGAACCTTACCTGCGGTGCCCAGAATCAACCAATAGGATGATAATAGCTGCTCAAACATCAGAGATTAATCTGGTATCTCACAGCCAGTTCAAGTACGAAAACAAACAAACAAAAAAAAAGAATAAGTAAAGAGGAGCAAAAAATAAACGAGCATAAATTAAAGCTGCCCGAGGGTTCTTTACAAATACATCAAGACAATAGATATTATGAGACCAGAGAGTAGATGCATTAAAAAGTGAGAAGGTGAATGAAAATATTCATGATTCATATAATAAATGCAGTAATGAACTCCTTTTAAAGAACCTAAGATTTAATTAAAAACTGAACTAAACTAAACGAAAGGGCTTCTAGCTCTTATAATAAACATGAAGGAAACTTTCCAAACATGAACAGAATGTTTTCAGAAACACAACAGTGATGTGAGTGCCTCTGAAGTAAATCCCTACCCCCTTTGATTTACCTTTGGCCTCTACTCATCTCACCGTGCAGCACTAACATGAGGAGTTCAAGACATCAGAAAGTAATGTGAAGATTTCAATCAAGTCACCCCTTGGGGAAGATTCAAGCCAATGACTGAAAGAAGTAAGGAAAAAGAAAATACTTGCTTGTAAGTTTCCATTTCATGCTAAGATAAACTTGCTTACATATTTGCAAGAACACAAAGCAAAGCTAGAAGAAAGATGTAGTAGTTAGTCACGAAGTCAAGTATTCAAAGTTTTTTTCTTTTTTATGTGAGAATTCCTAGATTTTATACCTATTCTTTAGTTTTCCAAATTCCTGTTTTTCTAGAAGCCTGTCTTATTCAATATAAAAGAGACAAGTTAAACAGATAATTAGCAGATTTTCAACATTTTTCTTCTAACTGAGTGGTTGAAAGTGTCATTCACTGAAGAAAACAGCTGCAGTGATAAGAAGTCTGGTAAAGATCTCATGATCTCATAGTGAGGTGGGCCATGCACGAAGACAAAAATCAGTAGTCTTCAAACAAGGTGAGAAGAATAGAAAAGTAAATGTTAGGGATACAAGAATGATTAAGTTTGATTTTTGCTTATGCTTTTCTGGTAAGCAACACAAAGCAGAAAAATTACTACATTCTTTGAAAGGCAATGAGGTCTTCAAAGATGCAACCTGTTTTCTTAGTTCACAAAAAGCAGCAAGTTCTTACAGACAGACTGAAGGAGACCACTGGGGGTCTGTGAGGGCCAGCTGCCCCGTGGGAGTGAGCCAAGTGTGGCCCTGGTGCTGGCAGGGCCATGCCATCCCGAAGCAGCGCCGCATCCCACAGCACCCAGTGAGGGAGCAGGGCTGGACTGGGTACAATGACTAGGGTCAGCCCAGAGCCCACACTTCCTGGCAAGACTGCAGTGATGGGGAGGACTGAGGTCCAGTCAGGAGACTGAAGACCTTCCAGCCTAAAGGTCTGGTCCAGGACATGGGAAGCCAGGTGGGCCCTGGGGTCGTGAGAAGAGTGCACACAGGCCCCTGGCACATAAACCACCATTTTTTTGCTGGTGTGACATAGCCAGTTGAGTGGACAAAATAATTCAGTATTACTGCAAGAGATCCTGGCTGCCACCATCTTGATTTTTAATCACAGAATCATAGAATATGAGGTTGGAAGGGACCTCAAGGATCATCTGGTCCAAATGTTCTTGGCAAAAGCACAGTCTAGACAAGATGGCCCAGCACCCTGTCCAGTTGAATCTTAAAAGTGTCCAATATTAGGAAATACACTGCTTCCCTAGGAAGACTATTCCAATGGCTGATTGTTCTCATTGTGAAAAATTTTCCTCTTGTGTCCAATCGGAATCTCCCCAGGAGTAAATTGTACCCATTACCCCTCATCTTTTCCATGTGACTCCCTGTAAAAAGGGAGTCTCCATCTTCTTTTTAGCCACACTTTAAATACTGGAACATGGTGATAAGGTCACCCCTAAACCTTCTTTTCTCAAGGGTACACAAACCCAGTTGTCTCAGCCTTTCCTCATGTGGCAGGCTTCCCAGTCCTTTGATCACCTTTGTGGCCCTTATCTGGACTCTTTCCAGCCTGTCCACATCTTTTTTGTACAGTGGGGACCAAAACTGAACACAGTATTCCAGGTGTGGCCTGACAAGCCCTGAGTAGAGTGGGATAATGACTTCTTTATCTCTGCTGGTGATGCCCTTGTTGATGCAACCCAGCATCCTGTTGGCTTCCTTTGCTGCAGCAGCACGCTCTTCACTCCTATTGAGCTTGTTCACCAGGACCTCCAGGTCCCTTTCCACAGAGCTGGTCCCCAGCTGGGTAGATCCCAACCTGTGCTGCACTCCTGGATTATGTTTTCCCAGGTGCAAGACCTTACACTTGTCCTTGTTGAACTTCAAAAGGTCTTGTTAGCTCACTCTTCCAGCTTATCCAGGTGTTCCTGCAGGGTGGCTCTTCCTTCCGATGTCCACTTGTACGCCATAATAAGGTCTCCCCTCAGCCTTCTCTTCTCCAGGCTGAAGAGTCCCAGCTCTCTCAGCCTTTCCTCATAAGGGAGATGCTCCAATCCCTCAATCGTCTTAGTTGCCCTTCGCTGGACTCTCTCCAGCAGTTCCCTGTGCCTCTTGAACTGGGGAGCCCAAAACTGGACACAGTATTTCAGTTGTGGCCTCACCAGTGCAGAGTAGAGGGGGAGAATGACCTCCCTCGACCTTGGCTTTTGGATATCTCTGAGGAGAGAGACTCTGCAACCTCCCTGGGCAGCCTGCACCAGTGCTCAGTCACCCTTACAGCAAAAAAGTGTTTCCTGCTGCTCAGACAGACCCTCCTTAGTTTCAGTTTATGCCCATTGCCTCTGGTCCTGTCACTGGGCACCACTGAAATGACCCTGGCTCCTATCTGCCTATACACATATATTCTTGCACATGTAAATAAATGTACATTTAAAGACAAACATGTACCCACAATTATTATAATTATTATCAGATTTATGCCTCTTGCTATGTATCTTGTTTGGCGTATCACTGTAATGGATACGTAATCACGGAATCACAGAATTTTCAGAGTTGGAAGGGACCTCTAGAGATCATCTAGTCCAACTCCCCTGCCAAAGCAGGATTGCCCAGAGCATATCACTCAGGACTGCATCCAGGCGGGTCTTGAAAATCTCCAGAGAAGGGGACTCCACAACCTCCCTGGGCAGCCTGTGCCAGTGCTCTGTCACCCTAACTGTAAAGTTTTTCCATGTATTTGAACGGAACCTCCTGTGTTCCAACTTGTGCCCATTGCCCCTTGTCCTGTCACTGGGAACCACTGGAAAGAGTCTGGCTCCATCCTCCTTCAACCCACCCTTTAGATACTTGTAAGCAATAATAAGGTCTCCCCTCAGCCTTCTCTTCTCCAGGCTGAAGAGTCCCAGCTCTCTCAGCCTTTCCTCATAAGGGAGATGCTCCAATCCCTCAATCATCTTGGTTGCCCTTCGCTGGACTCTCTCCAGCAGTTCCCTGTCCCTCTTGAACTGGGGAGCCCAGAACTGGACACAGTATTCCAGTTGTGGCCTCACCAGTGCCGAGTAGAGGGGGAGAATGACCTCCCTCGACCTACTGGACACACTCTTCCCTATGCAGCCCAGGATTCCATTGGCCTTTTTGGCGACAAGGGCACATTGCGGGCTCATTGACAATTTATTATCTACCAGGACTCCCAAATCCTTCTCCTCAGAGCTACTTCCCAGCAGGTCCACCCCTAACCTATACTGGTGCCCAGCATTCTTCCTCCCCAGGTGCAGGACCCTGCACTTGCTTTTGTTGAACCTCATTAGGTTCTTCTCTGCCCAGCTCTCCAGCCTGTCCAGGTCACGCTGGATGGCAGCACGGCCCTCTGGAGAGTCAGCCACCCCTCCCAGTTTGGTATCATCAGCGAACTTGCTGAGGATACACTCTGTCCCCTCATCCAGGTCATTAATGAATATATTAAACAAAATTGGACCAAGTATCGACCCCTGGGGGACACCACTGGTTACAGGCCTCCAACTAGACTTCGTGCCACTGATTACAACCCTCTGAGCCCTGTCACACAGCCAGCTCTCAATCCACCTCACTGTCACCTCATCTAACCCACACTTCCTCAGCTTCCTAATGAGGATGTTATGGGAGACAGTGTCAAAAGCCTTGCTAAAGTCAAGGTAGATGACATCCACGGCTCTCCCCTCATCCAGCCAACCAGTTACATCATCATAGAAGGCCATCAAATTGGTCAAACATGATTTACCCTTGGTAAACCCGTGTTGACCACTTCCAATAACTCCCTGTTCCTCAATGTGTTTGGAGAGGACATCCAGAATGAGTCGCTCCATTACCTTCCCAGGGACCGATGTGAGACTAACCGGTCTGTAGTTTCCCGGGTCCTCCTTCTTGCCCTTTCTGAAGATTGGAGAGATGTCGGCCTTTCTCCAGTCCTCAGGCACCTCTCCTGTTTCCCATGACCTTTCAAAGATGATGGAGAGTGGAGTAGCAATAACATCTGCCAGCTCTCTCAGCATTCGCGGGTGCATCCCATCAGGGCCCATGGATTTATGAATGTCCAGCTTGGTCAAGTGGTCTCTGACCCGGTCCTCCTCAACTGAGGGGAAATCTTCCTCTCTCCAGACCTTCTCCCTTGCCTCCAGGGTATGGGATTCGTGAGGGACAGATTTAACAGTGAAGACCGAAGAAAAGAAGGCATTCAGTAACTCTGCCTTCTCTGTGTCTTCCACCACAAGAGCACCTGTCTCATTCACCAGTGGACCTACATTCTCCCTAGTCTTCCTTTTTCTATTGATATACTGAAAGAATCTCTTCTTATTGTCTTTGACTGCAGTGGCCAAGCTGAGTTCTGATTGAGCTTTGGCCCTTCTAATTTTCCCCCTACATAGCTTTGTTATATCTTGATAATCCTCATAAGATGCCAACCCCCTTTTCCAGAGAATGTAAGCTTTCCTTTTGTTCTTGAGGTCCAGCCAAAGCTTTCTATTTAGCCAGGCTGGTCTTCTTCCCCATCGGCTCATTTTTCGAGCCATGGGGATGGCCTTCTCCTGTGCTTCTAAGACTACCTGCTTGAAGTAAGACCAGCCTTCCTGGGCGCCTTTGCCCTTCAAGACTGCCTCCCAAGGGACACTCTCAACCATGCTTCTAAACAGGCTAAAGTCTGCCCTTCGGAAGTCCGAGGTGGTAGTTCTGCTGGCTCCCCGCCTTGCTTCACCAAGAATTGAAAATTCTACCATTTCATGATCACTGAGCCCAAGACGACCTCATCTTCCCACGGAATCCCTCCCAGCTGAGCTCTGAGAGAGCAGAAGTTTGCTCTTCTGAGATCTAAAACCTGTGTCTTAGTACTAACCTTCAGCATGCTCAGCAGGATACCAAACTCTACAATATTGTGATCATTGAAGCCAAGGCTATCACTAACTGAGATATCATGGAGCAGGTTTTCTTGGTTTGTGAGTTGCAAGTCCAGCAGTGCTCATTCCTTGTTGGCACATCCACCATTTGCATGAGGAAGCAGTCCTCTGTGCATTCCAGGAACTTGATGGATTTTCTCTTTTAATATGAGAATGCCATCTCTGTTAGTAACAAATAAAGAGAAAAACAAAAGTTGAGTGGAAAGCAGGCAAAAAATTGGAAAATTCTAATTATTTATATAATTGCCAAAAAAAAGAAGGTTGGAGGGCAGGGCATGGGAACCAATTAGATAAAGTAACTGTAGAATCTTCAGAGAATCATAGAATCATAGACTCATCAAATTGTTTGGGTTGGAAGGGACGTTTAAAGGTCATCTAATTCAACCTCCCCTGCAGTGAGGAGGGACATCTTCAATGAGATCAGATTGCTCTGAGCCCTGTCCAACCTGACCTTGAATGTTTCTGGGCATGGCGCAACCTGTTCTAGTGTTTCACCACCCTCTTTGTAAAAAATTTCTTCCTTATATCTAGTCTAAATCTACCATCTTTAACACCATTACCTCTTGTCCCATTGCAACAGGCCCTGCTAAAAAGTCTGTCTTTCTTATAAGCCCTCTTTAAGTATTGAAAGGGCGCAATAAGGTCTCCCTGGAGCCTGCTCTTCTCCAGGCTGAACAATCCCAACTCTTTCAGCCTTTCCTCATGGGAGAGGTGTTCCAGCACTGTAATAGTTTCTGTGGCCCTCCTCTGGACCTTCTTCAACAGGTCCATGTCTTTCCTGTGCTGAGGGCTCCAGAGCTAGAGGCAGTACTCCAGGTGGGGTCTCACCAGAGCAGAGGAGAGGGGCAGAATCACCTTCCTCGATCTTCTGGCCATGCTTTTTTGATGCAGCCCAAAATATGGCTGGCTTTCTGGGCCCACATTGTCAGATCTTGTCCAGTCAGCAGTCAGTACCCCTAAGTTCCTCTCCACATGGCTGCTCTCAATCTCTTCATCCCCCAGCCTGTATTGATACCCAGGGTTGCCCCAGCCCAGGTGCAGGACTCTGCACTTGGCCTTGTTGAACCTCATGAGGTTCACATTCAATTCTTGAGCTTGTACAGGTCCCTCTGAATGGCATCCCATCCTTCAGGCATGTCAATCACACCATTCAGCTTGGTGTCATCTCCGAACTTGTTAAGGGTGCACTTGATCTCACTGTCTATGCCATTGATGAAGACAGTGAACAGTACTGGTCCCAATACAGACCCCTGAGGGACACCGCCAATCTCCATCAGGACATTGAGCCATTGACCACTACCCTCTGGATGCGACCATCCAACCAATTCCTCATCCACTGAACAGTCCACCTATCAAATCCATTTCCAATTTAGAGAGAAGGATGTTGTGGGGGACTGTGTCAAAGGCCTTAGAGAAGTCCAGATAGGTGACATCAATAGCTCTTTCCTTGTCTTCTGATGGTGTCACTCCATCATAGAAGGCCACTAGGTTGGTCAGGAAAGAGTTGCCCTTGGTGAAGCTGCGCTGGCTGTCTCAAATCACCTCCCTGTCCTCCATGTGCCTTAGCACAGCTTCTAGGAGGAACTGTTCCATGATCTTCCCAGGCACAGAAATGAGGTCAGTAGTTCCCAGGGTCCTCCTTTCTACCCTTTTTAAAAATGAGTGCAATATTTTCCTTTTTCCAGCCGCCAGGGATTTCACCTGACTGCTGTGACTTCTCAAATATCATGGAGAGTGTCTTGGCAACTACATTACCCAATTCCCTCAGGACTCTGGGATGTATCTCATTAGGTCCCATAGACACCTGTATGTTCATGTTCCTCATCTGATCATGAATCTGATCTTCTCTTAGAGTGGGAGGGACTTTTCTCCCACAGTGCCTGCCTTGCTGTTCCATCCACTGGAGGTGTGGGAAGAGAGATTGCCAGTGAATACTGAGGTAAAGAAGTTGTTGAGTACCTCAGCCTTCTCCTTGTCCATTGTTACCTGTTTGCCCGTCTTGCTTATCAGGTGGGGACATGCTTTCTTTGACCTTCCTTTTCTGGCTGACATACCTGTAGAAGCCCTTCTTANATTAAATTTTTTATGTCCCTTGCCAAGTTCAGCTCCAGTCATGCCTTGAACTTCCTGACCCTGTATGACCTGGCTGTGGCTTTGAAGTAGAGGTTCAACTACATGACTTCTAGAGGTTGCTTCCAGCCACATTTCTATGATTATTTTCAGTACAGGCCTTGTAGTACTCACCAAGGTTTGAGAATGAGAAGAAGAAAACTCATGCAGCATCTTCAGAAAAGCTTAGAAGAACAAATTTTTTCACATGGTAAAACTAAAAATGAAAAGCACTAATCAAGGCAGGGAGATAATACCAGAAGCTTTCAAAAAGTTACACATTCATCTGTCCTAGGCTAATTACAAGTGCATTTTCCTTTTTATGAGCCCTGGATCCATGTAACTTAACAATTGCAAGGCTTGATTCAATCAGCTGTTACTAGGTTTGAGTCAAGGAGGTCTGAGGAGCGCTATGTTAGGTCAATTTTTATTTCTCTCGTTAAAATAGAAATATGTAAACACAAAAGAGGAAAAAAGGTAAATACACCATACACTTAGCAGAATTGGCTTTGTGTTACATCTTGTTGGGTTACTGAAAATGGACACTTTTTAAAATGAAAGCCTGGCTGCATATTTCTGCAGCTCTCAGTGCTGAGAGGCACTGAGGCATCTTTGAGGTTGACTACTGGGAGTTCTGGAGTATAAAAATAACTGGAGAAGTGCACATTTGATTAACAAAAATAAACACCTCAGTAACTTCTGAACTGTGAATCAACAAATGAACACTACTTAGCTGTAAAAGATTGAGTTCTAAATGAAAAATATTTGCTGAATTTCTCATTGCCCAGGATAAATTTGCATTGCAAATATGTGACACTTTGAAAGGGTCATATCACTTTTTGCATGTGTTTCAACACTGCTGAGGCTTAATTTATGTACTGTCATTGGAGAGAGGTAAGTATAATGGATTTTTAATTATTTCAAGTTACAAAGAGCAAATGGAAGGTAGTCCAGTTTCTAGACAAAGCATGAACAGAATTAAGAGTTATAAAGAACAAATTACACAGTCACGCCCTATTAAAGTTTTCTTGGGAACATGGTATTCCTATATCTTAAGAGGTACAAATTCATTTCTTGATTCACTCTCAGGGTACAATACATTATCGTGTTTTTAAAATGGTTAACAAGGTTACGTGCACCAAATTAACTCTGGTTTATTTATATTTGCACATACTTTTTCGCTTTTAAGTAGGTTTTTGTACCATACTAAGGCAACAAAGCCCTGCTGATAGACATAATTTTTCTGGCCTTTCCAGTTCCTCAACTTTAGAAAGTAGAAAGTTATTCACATACTTTCATAAAATGCTTCATTCTCAGCTCGTATAATAAAGTACATCATTAATCGGACTTCCAAGCTTAAGTTCTCTCAGTAAATGCTAGTACTTAGGATGAGATGTTAAAGTGCCAAACTGCCTGATAGGCTGTTTTTAGCAAATTTTTGCATTTGTGTGTTTTTGAATCTTGAACACTTTTGTTCAGTTTCAAGGCAGATCGTAGTACTTTTCTATATCTCTTTCTGTTTCTATCTGTTCACTGAGAATGTGATCCAGCACTTATTAAAGTCAACAAAAGCCTTAATAATTTCAATATGGATTTCAACCACCACAAAACACAGAGCATTTTTCCTCCCTATATCTACCAGAACTTTATTACTAAAACTAAGTTTCAGTATTCTCACTTCTCCCCACACACATCTTTCCAAGTCTTCCATGTCTCATTTTTTCTCTTTTCATCCTGGTTGCCACTGAAAACACATTTGACATGGGTTTTCATTAAAATAGGTAAAATAATAGATGTTCTTTGTTTACGTTCTATTAATCTAAATATAGTAAATTTCAATGAGTAGACAAAGTTCAGCTGAACTCTTTAAATAGTTTGAGTTTTAGAACATATCTGGAGATCTTACAAGAAGAGATTTTCTTGGGAAATTTAGAACAGTTCTGCTTTTGGTTCTGAAACACTACAACAAACACTGTTGGTGTTTCATCATTTGCAGTTCCATCTGGAACCCATAAGGAAAATTTGCATACATAAAAATAAAATATTATCTGAATATTTCAGACCTTCATTAAAGGTTTGGTCTAATTTCTGGTCTAATCACAGATGAAACTCAAGTGGTGTTGGGGGACACTTAGATTTGGACTGGTTTATATCTAATTTTCATCATCAGGATAACTGCCTTCTCTTGGGAAAATGCAATAATTAAAAACTCTGTGGCTTTTTGTCCAGATTGTATTTATGGGAAAATATTACAAGAAGTAAATGGATTGGATTCAAACACCTGTGATGCCTTTTAATAGCCTTTGAAGGGCTACAAGGAATGGAAGGTAAGAATGCAAAGTCAAACAGTTTGCATGCACCTACTGTCAATAATTTATATGATTTAGTGCAGAAGCTTCCCTAGTAGAACATAAGACTGGTTATGGACTTCCAGACTGAGTCTCTGTATGGCAGTGACAGCTATGCTTGAGCCATAAAGGAAATGAAATGTATTTTTATTACTGTGTTAAAAATTTTGAAATAGATTGGTTTCATTGTTTTTTAGAACATTACTTTATTGTGTTTCACAGCACGAAAATTCACAATGGGACCTTTCAAAGACCCCTGGTGTCTGGAGAGCTTGGGCACAATTTAGAGGGTTTGCAACTGAGCAGTCTATGATTCCACAGAAGGAAACCTGCTACTTTCATTATTTTGAGTTATTAGTGTTTGGTTCCTTTATTTTTCTAATACATACACAATGTGTGAGGCAGTTGGTTTCTTTTCTCAAATTAGATTTAAGAGTAAACGATAGCAGTTTCACCAGAAACATCCCATATACCACAGAGACTGGCCGCGTCTGCTATCAATAACATAAAGTAATATCTGAGACACTCCAGGGGCTACTAAAAGAGGAAACAACATCTACCATATCAAGTTCTTAAGCCAGAAAAATCTAAAATGGCAACATCATAAAATCTGCCTCTGTGAGTGATGGCAGACATGGATACAAGTCTCAGGCCCAGCCTTAAATGTAATATATTACTTCTGCTCCTGCCATTCCCTGGTGGCTGCTACTGCTCTCTGCGGGATGGAGCATGCAAGCTACCAAAAATATGTGTTTGCTTCTGTTGGCAAACTGTCTGTGAGAGCAACAGATAAAAAGGAAAATCAGGCATGTGCCATCCACTCCTGTGGAAGTTTTCCAGGAGGTATTTCAACCTGCAAACAGGAATTCTCTCTTCCCAAGTGCCCTTGCATAATAGGTATGAGGCTCTGCAAATGGAACTGGACAATGGTAAGGACAATGGTTCATCTAAGTTGAAGGTGTTGCCAAGGTTAAGTTGGTCTACACCCTGCATCAAAACTGCTTCCATAAAGAAAAAAAGATGGGTTATTGTCATAGGAGACTCTCTCCTAAGGGGAACAGAAAGGCCAATATGCAGACCAGACCCACTTCTCAAGGAAGCCTTCTGCCTCCCTGGAGCCCGGGTTAAAGACATGAAGAGAAAACTTCCTACCCTGGTATGGCCCTCACATTATTATCCATTATTGATTTTTCAGGTAGGCAGCAATGAAGTTGCAGCAAGAAGTCCAAGGGCAACCAACAGAGACTTTAGGGCCTTGGGATGACTGGTTAAGGGATCAGGAGCACAAGTAGTGTTCTACTCTATCCTTTCAGTTGCAGGGAATGATGAGGAAAGAAACAGGAAGACCCGGAAGATCAATACCTGGCTCTGAGCCTGGTGTCAACAGCAAAATTGTGGGTTTTTTGGTCATGGGTCAGTCTACAAAATGCTAGGCCTGCTGGTGACAGATGGGCTACACCTGTTTCAAAAGGGGGAAAGGATCTTTGCGCAGGAGTTAGCAGGGCTCATTGAAAGAGCTTTAAACTAGATTTGAAGGGAGAAAGGGATAAAACCAGGCACACTAAATATAAGCCTGGGGGCAGCATGCCAATGTTTAAGGGACAGTGTGTTAGCAAGCTCCTTTGGTCTGCCATTTCAGTGGAGGCAGGGGATGGAGATCCTAGCAGCAGCAAAGATGCAAGAGTTATTGATGTGTTAGAAACCATGGAAGCGCCTGAGAACTGTCACATGGGAATTAGAGCTTTTTCCCCCCAAGAAGGTGGCGGGATCAATAGCCTAACTGACATGCATCTACACCAAGGCATGCAGCATGGGCAACAAACAGGAAGAACGGGAAGCCATTGTACAGCTGGAAAACTATGATGTAGTCACCATCACAGAAACATGATGGGATGACACACAACTGGATGGCTGCAATGGATGACTATAAAGTCTTCAGAAGGGATAGACAAGGAAGGAGAGGTGGCAGGGTAGCCCAGTATGTTAGGGAATATTTTGGCTGTCTAAAGCTTGATGGTGATCCAAAGGTCCAGTGTTTATGGGTAAGAATCAAGGGAAAGGCCAACAAGACAGATATCATGGTGAGAGTCTGTTATACACCACCCAACCAGGATAAAGAGACAGATGAAATACTCTATAAGCAGCTGGGAGAAGTCTCACAATGGTTAGCCCTTGTTCTCATGGGGGACTTCAATTTAGCAGATGTCTTCTGGAAATACAATACAGCAGAGAGGAAACAGTCTAGGAGGTTCTTGGAGTGTGTGGGCCATAACTTGACACAGTTGGTGAGTGAGCCAACTAAGGAAGGCACCCTCGTTGGACCTGTTGTTTGTGAACAGAGAAGGACTTGTGGGTCATGTGGCAGTTGGAGGCCGTCTTGGGCATAGCGATCATGAGATGATAGAGTTTTTGATTCTCAGAGAAGTAAGGAGGGGGTTCAGCTGAACTGCTACTTTGGACTTCTGGAGGGCAGACTTTGGCCTGTTTAGGGGCCTGGTTGTCAGAGTCCCTTAGGAGGCAGTCCTGAAGGATAAAAGAGTCCAGGAAGGCTGGACATTCTTCAAGAAGGAAATCTTAAAGATGCAGGACCAGGCCGTCCCCATGTGCCGAAAGATGAGCTGGTGGGGAAGAAGACTGGCCTGGCTGAACAGAGAGCTTTGGCTGGAACTCAGGAAAAAAATGAAAAATTATGACCTTTCAAACAAGGTGCAGGCCACTCAGGAGGGCTCCAATGATGCTGTGAGTTTATACAGGGAGAAAATTAGAAGGTTCAAAGCCCAACTAGAACTTAATCTGGCTACTGCCATAAAAGACACTAAAAAGTGTTTCCATAAAGAGCAGGGCTAAGGATAATCATCCTTTGTTGGGTGCAGGGGGAAACAGAGTGATAAAGGATGAGGAAAAGGCTGAGGTACTTAATGCCTTCTTTGCCTCAGTCTTTAATAGTAAGACCAGTTGTTCTCCGGTTAGCAGCCCCCTGAGTTGGAAGACAGTGACAGGGAGCAGAATGAAGCCCCCATAATCCAAGGGGAAATGATTAGACTCTCACAAGTCTATGGAGCTGGATAGGATCCACCCAAGGATGCTGTAGGAGCTGGTGGAAGTGCTCACCAACACACTTTCAACCGTTTATCAGCAGTCCTGGCTAACCGGGGAGGTCCCAGTTGACTGGAGGTTAGCAAATGTGATGCCATCTACAAGAAGGGCCATAAGGAGCTCCACAGAGCTACGGACCTGTCAGTCTGCCCGCTGTGCTGGGAACGGTTATGGAGCAGATCATCCTGAGTGCCATCACACAACACATACAGGACAACCAAGAGATCAGGCCCAGTCAACATGGGCTTATGAAAGGCAGGTACTGCTTGACAAACCTGACCTCCTTCTGTAGGTGACCCGC
Source organism: Anarhynchus alexandrinus (assembly GCA_008711295.1). Lineage (NCBI taxonomy): Eukaryota > Metazoa > Chordata > Aves > Charadriiformes > Charadriidae > Anarhynchus > Anarhynchus alexandrinus. The sequence goes on from VUYV01000266.1 coordinate 431,207, forward strand.
TTAGTGGATGAGGGAAAGGCTGTGGATGTTGTTTACCTAGACTTTAGTAAAGCCTTTGACACCATTTTCCACAACTTTCTTCTGAAGAAACTGGCTGCTCATGGCTTGGACGGGGGTACTCTTTGCTGGGTAAATGGCTGGATGGCTGGGCCCAAAAAGTTGTAGTGAATGGGGTTAAATCCAGTTGGTGGCCAGTCACAAGGGGTGTTCCCCAGGGCTCAGTATTTAGGCCTGTTCTGTTTAATATCTTTATCAATGATCTGGATGAGGGGATTGAGTGCACCCTCAGCAAGTTTGCAGACGACACCAAGTTGGGTGGGAGTGTTGATATGCTCGAGGGTAGGAAGGCTCTACAGAGGGATCTGGACAGCCTGGATCGATGGGCTGAGGCCAGTGGCATGAGGTTCAACAAGGCCAAGTACTGGTTCCTGCTCTTGGGTCACAACAACCCCGTGCAGTGCTACAGGCTTGGGGAAGAATGGCTGGAAAGCTGCCCAGCAGAAAAGGACCTGGATGTGCTGGTCAACAGCCAGCTGAATATAAGCCGGCAGTGTGCCCAAGTGGCCAAGAAGGCCAATAGCATCCTGTCTTGCATCAGGAATAGTGTGGCCAGCAGGACTAGGGAAGTGATTGTCCCCATGTACCACTTGGCACTGGTGATGCTGCATCTCGAGTACTGTGTTCAGTTTTGGGCCCCTCACTACAGGAGGGACACTGAGGTGCTGGAGTGTGTCTGGAGAAGAGCAATGAAACTGGTGCAGGGTTTAGAGCACAAGTCTTATGAAGAGCAGCTGAGGGAACTGGGATTGTTTTAGTCTGGATAAAGGGAGGCTGAGGGGAGACCTTATCGCTCTCTACAACTACTTGAAAGGAGCTTGAAGTGAGGTGAGTGCTGGTATCTTTTCCCAAGTAGCAAGCAATAGGACAAGGGGAGGTTTAGCTTGGATATTAGGAAAAATTTCTTCACCAAAAGGGTTTTCAAGCACTGGAACAGGCTGCCCAGGGAAGTGGTTGAGTCACCATCCCCAGAGGTATTTAAAAGATGTGTAGATGTGGTGCTTAGGGATGTGGTTTAGTGGTGGACATGGCACTGTTAGGTTTGCGATTGGACCTGATGATCTTAAGAGTCTTTTCCAACCTAAATGCTTCTATGATTCTATGATTCCCTGCTCTGATGGAAAAGTGCGGGGTGACATTTGCCTATTTAGAAAATAGTGCTGGAGGTTGGGCCTGGTGAAGTTCTTTGGGTATAAAGAAAAAAAAGTGTCATCTAAGGTTCAAGATGATAGCAGATAAGTGTAGAAAGGAGAATTCATGAGAACATTTATGTACATTAGTGAAAAATGACCTTTTAATCAAAATGAATATTTTTTATCAGCTTGTATTGTTTCAAGCAAAACCACAGAATCTGAAGGTTGTTGTATTTATCCTCACTTCTGATAATTTTTGTCATTTCCTGCAACATCACAAGTAAAAAACATAACAACGAAAAAAACAAAAACAAAAACAAAGCAAGGCAAAAAAAAAACCAAAAAAAACCCAAAACAAACAGAAAACTGAAAGCAAACAAAGAAGTTTCCCAGGGGAGCATGAAAACTCATCAGCCTTTATAGTGAGTTTTGAGAAAAAAATAAAATTGCTTCAGGAGAATGCTCTGTGATGTTATTTTTAACACTCATAAATTGGAATATCTTCTGGAATTGTATTGCAGGCGTATTATATTCTTGTCAGTTGAAGTCGTACTGTTACTAAATGTGGCAAGCATTTACCTTGCAGGTGCATAGAGACTAGAAAAATAAGGACCAGACTAATGGAGTCAGTATGGACTATTAAAACCAGTATCACCTCCCACACACTTTGCAGCTAACCTCATGGAGGTGAAAATTGTTTTTCCTTATGCAAATATTTGTTACTACAGAAACAAAGCTGGGAGAGATCTGTGAATTAGATTGCCATCATCCAAAGGTTTTTAAAATAAAAGCACTGTTAAATAATGAACAAGTTCTCTCAAGTCCTTCCTTGAAAAACCTGAGCCTCTGCGGTACAAAAAAATAAAAAGAACAGACATTTAAAAGTGATCCCACAGAAGTTTACAAATAGACACTGTAGGTGCTGAATACTGTTCCCAGCAGAGAAACTTAGCTGGTTTGCAAACATGGGGCTATCCTGCATGCAACGGAGTTGCCAGTGAGAATTAGACATGTGTAATCAAGATTAAGCAGGTTTTTTGGAGCTACATAAGTGTGGTGGACATATATTTTCACCTGATTCCACGATCCTTTTCTGATCTGGTGTTTCCCAGGGAGTATGTGACCCCTTGGCTACTGGTTTTTTCAGGAGTAATGCTCTCCTTCTTCTTTGTAAACTTTGACGGGAAAAAGGTCTTTTGTTATGGGTCTTCCACACCCTCCAGATATTCTTGGTTTACTGGGTGTTGAGTACTGAAGACTCATGCCAATTATAATCAGAAATCATCCGGTCTGGACATGAGAATCTCTCCAGTGAAAGCCAGTGCAGTTCCATTGACAGGTGTAGTTATGACAAATCAGTGTCATCACCACTGGTCTTTGGTGTTATATCACTGTAATGAGGAGTGCTATTCTCTTTTTCAGCAGATTGACAAGATTTATTCTCCTTTAACTGTTCTCAAGCTAGTTATGCTACTTTAACTAATAACTGAGGGTTTTCTTACTAACCTCAAGAAAATTGATGCAAATTAAACAAGGGATACATAAATCAAATTATAGATGAAACACTCTTGCCAGTTAGATCAGCATGTTTGCTATCAACTATAGCAGGGTTGAGATGTCCTGCTTTAAAAAAAAAAAAAAAAAAAGGTTATGGAAAGAAGTCAAGTAAAAAATATGTCTTAATCTTCTTTTTTGCGTCACTGGAATATTAACCAAAGGCACCAGAGAGCCTTATGACATATGATTGACAGTTTTTGTCTTTCTGCCTGCACTCTTAGAAAAAACAATCAACAGAATGCGTTGTCTGTTGCCTTTTGGCAAAATCTACAACATGATCTGAAAGAGCATTTATTAAATAACCAAGAAGATTTGCTGACCAAGGTCCGTATCCCTGCCTGGATTCTTTAGCTGTTCTGATCAAGTCAGAGAAACAGACATCGGGATAAGAGGCCATCATATCAAAGCTGTTTTCAGTGTGTTGTAATTACAAATTCAAACTGTGATGAATTACAGGGGCTCAGTAGATTATATTTAATGAATTGTATATCATGTTACGAACAGAGGACAAGCTTTAAAAATCTGCTAACCGAAAACTTAGAAGATTTAGGCAATCTACAAAAATATTTATAATCAAAAATACAGACAGAATGCCTGTCAACTTGATGTAATCAATACCTCATGAACAGAAATCCATAGAAAATTGACTAACTCACACCAGAAATGTGATAAGGCACACTGAAAGGTGGGTTTACATTGACTAAAGGGCCTTAGGAACTCCTGTCTTCTTTCTCTACAGCATTGAGGTGAACTTATTCATTTGGGTGCCACTCGTTACCACATTTGCAAGATGGACAGCAGTTTCTCTTTTGTAGCATTGTATATGTGAAACTGCTATAGAAAGGGAAGTAAAGCAAGAAGATGACCCTCCTTGCAGCTCAGAAGGCAGGTTGGTACCTGCTACCATCTCTGCTGCTGCTATACACATATTAGGCTGATCCAACAACAGTTCAGGGACAATGACCCCTCTGTCAGTAAGATCTGTTCCTGTTTCCACTAAGTAAAACTTTACAGTCTGGGGACAGCAAAAAGAGCCATAAAACAGATTTCCAGGTGTTTGGACTCTTCTGCCTTTCCAATGGTGCTCTCAGTGGGTTGGAAGTGATGTAGATCCTGTTACATTTCTCTCATTGAGATTAGAGTATGACACTAACTAAAGGACCACGTGGAGGTGGCAACACCATGATTTCACTGAAGGAACTCCATGAAAAACACATGGCTGACAAAAGAGGGCTTAGTACAGTGAAAATTCAAAATTATATGACAACAAAGGATATTTAATGCAGAAAGTCTCTAAGAAGTTTCTTAGAATCAGGAAACAACACATTTCCATTGCTTTAACATAATCTGACAATAAAATTCTGTATTAGGCTGAAAATAGAAAAACTTAATCTAAGATATTAACAGAAACCTGGTTCTTGACAGTCAGCTGTGATTAAATAGATATCAGGGAGTAAAGTCTTTGACAAATACCTCTGACAGCTAATTATTATTTTCCTTAAAAGTTTCCTTTTTCAAAACAAGGTCAATGCAGGAAGATATGTGAAAATGAATAAAAAGAATGAGCTGTCATTTTGCAAAGTTTTTGCTATAAAAATAAAAATATGGTTTTATGTCAAGGTTATAACAACACAAATGTAACGCATTACGTAAGCATCTTGGTTCATTTCGTGTTAAACTTTACAGCATAAGTGTCCACCCCCGAGTCCTAGACCATAAACTGCAACCATGAGTAACATTTATGTACTTCAGTATGTGGAATGAATAGGACTAATAGGGTAACACATCGCCTAATAAGACAGAAGTATGTTAGACACTGGTTATTTATGTTGTTGACATTGTATACATTAAAAATACTAAAAAATCCTTATAAGCCCAATGGACAGTCATATTATAAGTTATACAAAGAAAAGGAACATTTTACTTTTCCATATGTCTTTAAAATTATATATGCACATGTACACAAACAATTCCTTCCAAATGCATGATTTTAATTCTTTATTCTATAAAACCCTTAACTATTTTTCATTTATAGCTCTGTGTATATATAAATGAATAAATCAGGTCAACTTTTACCCATATACTGTATACACTCTTCATCAGCACCCTGAAGAAAAGAACAATATTGTTAGTAAGATGCAGAATTGGAATTATGTATTTTTTTGTGATTTTTTGAGCTACCGTTAATGCTGTAAAGGGAAATGTAATTATTAGTCCTATTAACATAAAAGATTCTGTATGAATGCCAGCAAAAAAGATTTGGCAAGAATTCTCCTTCTCATGGATTGAAACTATGTCTGCTCTTCCCATTAACTCTTTTAATTTAACAAGTGAAGATGTGCTATGCTTTCTGACAGTGTCATACAAGAAACTAACAAAAGGCGTAATTTCAACCCATCGATGAAAAATAGGTTGTTACCTTCAAAATGTTTTTTAAAAAACATGGCATAGTAGCAATTAAGCACTTTGAATCCTTTAAAATTGCATGCTTGAAAAATACTTCTTCATCTGGTGCAAAACAAAATGATAAATAATTTCAAACTAAGGATGATTAAAAATTGATTATTTTCACTAAATATTATGGCATCATATTATGCAGAAATGTCAGAATGAATAGTTAAATACATACTACTTATGAATAACGATATTAGCTGCTGACCCACTGAACTTGCACGTCTACAAAATGCTGAAATCTTTTGGCATTGAAATTTTGTCTGTGATATTCAGAGTGGCACCACCTCACTTACCTTAAGGTGTCTCCAGCATAGGTATAACATTTAAGCTATGGTATCTAGACCTTCATTTTATTCTGTTGAGACCTACTCAATGACATCCATAGCCTCCAGAGGTTTATTCATTCCACTATGATGCAGAGTATACATTTGATCAGATAATTTCGTCCTAACCTCATCTGACTGGCTAATCTGCTCTAATGGAGACCTAGATGTGTTACTGACATGTAGAGGTTTATTTTGTGAATGCCTAAAGCTAATGGACCTACCACACTTAATGTAGGTGTCACAAAATCCCTCAAGAAGGGAAAAGTGGAATGTAGAGGAGACCAGCCTTTTTTCCTTTGTGGCAGTAGCCAAACATCATTACATACTATTAGTCATCACAAGAGTGACAACTGAAAAAAATGAAAATACAGATGTCATTTTGTTTTAGCGCTAGTATACATCAACCTATTAAAGTAGGTCAACACCAGCATTCACACTTGAGACTGATGAATATAAGGAGGAGAATAAAATGAACTCTGGATCTTGACAGACAAAAAAATAGCTTCAACAGAGAAAGCAAAAGGAGAAGTTTCAGTGTAAGGCTGTATAAAATATTTTTTATCTAAAACTGTTTTCAAGTAGTTTTTCTTGGAGAGCTTTGAATGGTGAACTTTATTCTCTTTAAGTAGTGACAATGTTAAATTTAGGATAATACTTCAAATCTCAGACAAAACACAACTCATCTTGTCAACCAAAACCATATGAGGCCAGGAGTATAAAGGTCTGTCTCAGGAATAGCAAGCATTTGGCTTTTGTGTTTGCTGCTTTGTGCTTAAAATAAAGGATAGTGCTAGATTATAACATTACATTTTTAAACAAATGCAAAAATGATCCTACTTAAAAGGAGAGCAAATATAATGGATTAGGATTGTATCAAATGAATGGTTATCCTGCAGAAAGCATTATACTGAAAATTGCATAGTATTTCTCTCTCTAAATATCTTTATTCTGAGAAAATCCATAGCTTTAAATACAAAGAAATTAGTAACAAAGAAAGGAGATTATGAAAAACAGAAACCATATAAAAAAGCGTTACTAACACATTTGGGAAACAAAGCATTTAGTACTGGAACACAATGCCATATTGTACATATTTTATGTGGAATTAAATATATATAAGTATGTGTGTTTATGTGTATGCATACTTATTGCCCTTTGGATGAACCCCCAAAATTTCATCCTTTTATTTTAAACTGTTTGAAAGACAGATAATGGAAGCAAGGCAGGAAATATGTATATTCACAGAAGCAAATAAAGCAATGACTAGGACATACCTAGGCACTAAGTCATACTTCTTTTTGCCAAGACAATATTTTCCCAATGGAGAAAAAACATCTGGTACTTAAGTAGCAGGGTTCTTGATGTTAGCATACTTCTTCAGACACCTCTAAATGACAGAAAATGAGCAGAGTGACAGACTATTCAGAATCAATACGTACTGTGTGCAGTGAAAACTAACGCAAATGAAACAGAAGCACCCCTGCTACAGAGAAACCAAAGCAAACTCGATTGAAGAAGTAATTGCAGGTTCTAATGTTCACATTTGCATTTTGTCCACTCATACAAAATATCCTCCTGGCACCCTATTCAGTCTCTGGCTGGAAAAGTATTGATGATTTTGGGGCAGAAGCTGGGTTCCATAGTTTGAAAGTATAATTTTCTTCCTGAGGAAAAAGGACTCCTTGTAAACATAATTACATAGGGCAGATCTACAGTTGTGCTTCTTTGCTGCTCATCTCTGGTGTGAGAAGAGCGTCAGAGAGGGGGAGGGACAAGAAGTTTTCTTAGTTCTGAAAGCTGTCTCCCATTGTTAAAGATTGCTTATAAAGAATAATTTGTGAACTATATGGTTACATCTATACCATTTAATTAAAAAATAAGATTGTTGTACTGTTGTTCTGCTCTGTTCTATTGTATTTTAGGAATTGTATCAAAATAGAGATTTTTTTTAGTCTGAGGTGGTTAGGAAAGGAGAAAAATCCCAGTATAGTGAAATGATGCAAGTCCTTCACAACTGTAGGCTACAGTGAATTGCAGGTCTCTCAGACCGTTGACTGACAGAGAGGCCAATGGTCCATGGAATAGTCCAGATCTGTGCTAGTAAATTCCTGTAGCCTCCAAAACAGGGTAGCCATAACCAAACTGACAGCGGTGAGTGGGCTCCAGTCCACACCAGCTATGAACCACAACTGGGAATTGTTCAGGAGACCATTAGTGGGCAGTCTCTTCCAGGGACTAGAGTGGACCCAGCTTGCCAGGTTTGGGGAGGAAACTATTCCATTTTTTTTTAATCTATTCACACAGGCATACCTGGAGACAGCTTTCAGGACTTGGGAGTCTGCTCTGTTTGCTTTGTCACAGTCCCCCAGTCTGCTGTTGCTGCCTTTTCAACCTTTCTCCTATCGTCTGGTCTGCCTATACTTTTTAGCCATCTGCTCTCCTCTTCAGTTCTTCCGCAATTTTTTTTTTTTACTTTTCCTGTTGTCTCTTCACCCTCTCTACATGACTGTAACATTACTTCTGCTGCTACCACTTGTTGTCACTTGCCACCGATTTTTATTGTTCATTCTTAGCAGAATTGCACCACTATGTTGGGACCTGGGTGATCCTGTCCTGAGCCACTCCTGTGTCTACACAAGTAGTCATGAGTCCAAAGGGAAGAAATGCTCCACCTGGCCTTGTGTGAAACCGCTTAGGTTTCATCTATTAGCTGAGACTATCTGGGGTAATTTCATGGTTCATCACACTTCATGTCATGGCTAGCAGGGATGCACCTCACTGGAAACCTTTGTCCTGGGAGATTATTAAAAAATAAACATTAGAGTTCAAAGCAGTCTATATAAGCTGTATATCTGAGCAAACCTAACAAACTGGGTGCTTTAACAGTCATAGAAAAAAAAAAAAAAAACAAACAACCAATCAGGAATAACTCCTTTCTGTGTTGCATAGTTTTTGGCAGCAGATAGGCCTTTAAGCCAGCTCAGCTGTAAGCAGAGAGTTGATGAGCATGCCATGCAGTACAGTTGTAGCTTTTATATGAAACTTCACATGCAGTAATCAGCTGATATTTTCTTGAGATGGTCTGTGAGGTCTCTAAATTCCACCTAAATGAACCTTTGTGATCCTAATTTTTTCACCGAATACGGTCATATGACTGTGGTGCAACACGTTACCCTATACCATAAAGAACCAATGCTCACGGTCAGCATCAAAGCACAAGGTAAAATAAGTGGACTTAGAATTGAGTTCTTTTCTCAGCCTTAGATCTTATTTGTGGGCTTATCCAGCAGCCCGATTCATCAGGAGCTAAGTTTTTCTTTTGGATTTCAATAGATTTTGATCTGTGTGTAAACTGTTAGATCTGACATTTCATGTTATGGACTTAAGTGAGTTAGAAACAGTAGCAGAGAAAAGCAACAACCAAATCTCAAAAAAAACCTCCATCAGATTCTACCAGTGAACCTGAACTATACGGGGGATGCTGTTGAAATACACTGTCATCTTTGCTCTACCTTCAACAAAAATGAAGGCTTAAAATGAAAATGTGTTCTTCAAATAACACACAGAATAATTTACATGCAATGCCATGGTTTCTCTTATCCACATAAGCCCATCTGTGCAACAGAGAATATGACAGAAATAGAAATTGGAAGGCAAGGGGGGAAAGATATCTCTCTAGCACATCAATGTTCCTGTCACAGGCCAACTAAAGTAGCATATGAACAACATAAAATTCTGCCTATTATCTGCCTGGAAGGGACTAATTGATTTGCATGAGTGACCAAAATCTCGTTGTTCTGCGCAACAGTATGGTGAGGGCGGCTGAATATGTTCCATGCTTTGGCTGGTCCATTTCTGCATTGATTTTGAAATGGTGTTGCAGTTGTGTGCTGGTCTTGTTTAAGCTGTGCCAAAAACTGGACCCCTGGTTTCTTTGACACAGTTTATCCCATAGCGTGACAATATGGACGTAGGAAAATAAAACTAGAGGGGACCCTCCAAAGCAGCTTTCTTCGACGAGTTGAAATTGCTTCCTAAAAAGACATAAGAAATCTATATACTGAGTTCTGATACACCGGACTGGCACCGAATTGTAGTGTTTGTGGTTATCCAGGTGCATATCCTTAGAGAAAGCCCGAGGAACTGTACTTTGTTAAAATACAAAGGTTTGTGGTATCATTTTGTACCTGGCAAACTCCATAAATCCAATACCTCTCTTTCCTTTGATATTTGCCTATTATGGGAGTCTCTGAGTTTCTGAGTTTCACTCGTTGCAGGACTAGTGTGTAGATCCTTTCGTACGTGATCTACAAGTGGCTGGAAAAAGGAGAAGGCAGACCGAATGATAAGTTTGCATTAAAGCTTTGGGCTTTAATTGACCATTTGGTTCTGCAGGTCAAAATACAAGTAATCTTTTCCTGTGTGTTACAAAATGTTCTCTGACCACTAGGGTACATGTGATTGCATTCCCAGAAGTTATGCTGTATAATAGCAGCCATTCACCAATTCACAGCATACAGTTGTTGGAACTGGTGATAATTCTAATAGAACTGCTGGGTTTGTTTGTTGAGTTTTTTTCCTCATGTATACAGTATGCATGATCATATCTTCACTGATTAGATACTCAGGCAAAGGTTTGCCAAAGCTACAGGATCCTCCACTGTTCGTACTGTGGTAGCAGCTTATACTTTGATTTTTCCTTGAAATAAGCATTTCTTTTTGAGTTTGAAAACTGAATAAAAAGTTATGCTTTTTTTTTTTTCCTGCTGCGACTAGTTACCATGCCAATCTCCTATACTTTACTCTGACATTAAATGGAAACTTTACATCTAAACTACCTGATTTCCTAGGAAACTTGTTTTATCTGGTAATTTGAGTGCTTTCAAGTCTCCATGCAAGATCTACAGTTTGTACAATTTAGATTTTTGAAGAGTCTTGTGACCTTGAGGCAGATCTGCATTGCTATGCGGTGTTGTACTGTAATTGCAGGCAACTTTAAAATATCTTAAATTCTAAGAAAAAAGAAAGTATTACAATTTAGTAATGCTATAATGTTTTATATACTTATACTTAAATATAATGCAAGCAGATTTGGGTTTTTTCCAGGTAACTGAATGTTTCTTTGTTTAACTTAAATGTTGTTCTCATCAACTCAGCAAAACAAATGTAACTTGATAACAGAACAAAACAATGGTGAGACACTAATGTGGACTTTGCTGTTATTTTATGTGTAATTAATTGCATTCCTCAGTACCAGAACAATATACTGTCTAAAAACCAGAAGTGTATCTTTCTTCTAAAAAACTCACAGAATCCAGAAACTTAATGTGAAATATCAAATAGTGCTTATACTTATGCCTTTTTTTCTCTTTTTTGAAAGTAATAGCAGATGAGATCACATTGAATAATACCTTGTGCCTGAGAAACCCATCTATTAGTTTATTTATGGATGAGTATGCCTACCTACCTATCACTCAGTTATTTCCTTATCAACCATTATGTGATAACACTTCCCATCTATTTCTTTTTTAAATAATAAAAATAAAAAGTTAATAATCTCATCCTCAACAAAAGAGAAATGTGGTTCTGTGTAATTGCCTAAAGATCTTAGGAAAAGTAAGGATCATGTTTTACTTTGAAATAATTTTGGATACAGGAGTTTAGAATCTGAACAAAGTTCTCCCCTAACAAGAGATTCAGACAAAATACCTTGTTTTGTTCCAGTTTCTCATTCTGAACATTGACTTGGGACCAATTATTTCAGGTTACAAAAATCAACCTTACCTGCATGCAAGAAAAAAACAAACACAGTCCCCTGGATACATATTGAAATGCTAAGAGTTTCTCTTAAATAAAAGCATACTCATGGAGTTAATCATAGATAATCAACTCGAGACAGTTATTCAGTTAATTGCAAGCGTATAAAAGCCTTGAGAAGTGGACTCCACTTCAAGGCTTTCAAAAATCTCCTTGTGTTTTGTCTACCATTTCACAAAGTCTGTCTTAAAAACAGCAAGGCCAATTTTTATTTGTTTGTTTAGTTGAAAAGACTGTCCCAGCAGCATTGCTTTAGATCACACTTCGTGCTTATCATAGACAACTTTTGGTCATTAATATTTGTTATAGAGGTAGGTAATAAAAATCCACCATCAAAAGAGGTACCCTTAAAAGCTATGTGAAAATTATTCTTTGACTGAAACAAAGGCAAGAAGAAAAATTGCTACTGAAAGCTTTCAGTAGCATTTAGATTTTTGTAGACTGATTTATTTGGGAAAAAAAAAGTAATTTTTGTGTTACCTCTGGTAGCAGTTAAACAATATACATGCCTGTTCCTTTAATTACTTTTCACTTTTTGTAAATTTTTGAGCTCTTGAGATGTCATATTTTATAATGCATTATCTAGTATCATACTAAAAACTTAATGCCTAACCTTACAGATTCCCTGAGGAAGACAGGTGTGAACAACTTTCCTCTTGGGCTTTAGGAAATGTACATATATTACTGTGATGTCAAAACTCTGAGCCCCCCATAACATGCCCCCCCATCTGCTGCCCACAAGCTACATTTATCCAGAATGTCTAGTTTCAGAAAACATATTATGCTCAGTCATATTATAGGACAAGATGAACCCAGCGAAAGCCTTCAGCTAAAGTTAAATCTCTCTGGAGAGATGGCACTTTATGCCATATTACTTTTTTGTAGTCATTTCTTGACGATAAGAGCTACACATTCTGTAAGTCCTGTACTGTCTGGATACCAGTACCAACTGACATGAGACATGAAAACATGCCTGCTTGTTTTGCAGAGGAAAAGAAAGGTTTTGGGGATTTTTTGCAGATATCCTTGCCATGCCAAGAACATTGTTTGCCTGATCATTGGTTTTGGTTGTTTGTTTTTTTTTTTAATAATATTTCTTATTTCACTATGGCTGCAAAAATGAAATAGTAGGTAATGCCTGTTAGCTAAGAGAGAAACAGCAGGGCAGGTATAATGATGCACAAAAATTTCCTGAATTTAATAGGAAGAATGCTGTTAGCCAAGATTTTCCACTCAATTTCCACACAAAATTCTTCATTACTTAATTATTATGATGCAGTTCAGTGCATTCTTTAAATTAAAATCTAAAACATATGAGCTTCAGCTCCTAAACATTGTGGCAGTCTTTGTTTGACTACAGTTTATAGGACTCTTCCTAGAGCATCTGAAATATTTTTCTGGGGTTCCTTTCTACGTAAATCTCCACTGAATTTAATTTATTTTAAATGGATATAAGCACAGCATATCTTTTCTAGAATTTCAGACCTTACTGAAGGATGGAAATTCCAATTCCTAGATATAGTTTTTTAGTCACACTGTTATCAAATTACTTGCATTTCTATTTAAACGTGCCTTGGTCAGCGGCTTCTTTGTGCCTCCTAATGTTAACCTCACATTGTCTCCTGCATAGTATTTCACATCAACATTTTACACATATATAGAAAAAAAAAATGCACTAAGTGACCTTGAAGTGTCCCAAGATTCTTTCACTAGTCCATTTTTTCAATGCACAAAGATGCCTTAAATATTTCCCATTCTTGTCTCAATTAACTCAGACGAGGAGAGTAGCTACTCTTTTTCAGAACAAAAATACTTCTTTTTTGTCACTTAGGCCTATTTTCCTAATTACCAATGAATACTTATGAAAATATGTCATTTTTGAGCCTCAGTATTGCTATGATAAATGTTTCTGCCCCTTGGCTGCCACTGGAAGCAGATGGTAGGCTGACAAGATATATTTAAGTTCTGAGTGCCTTGAAGGAAGTAAAAGCAGTAAAGGAAGGTAAGTTGAAGTGTGGTGAGTATAAATAATACCTTCATCAACATAATTGTAAAACTAGGCTTTGATCCTGGAAGAGAAACTTCTCACACAGGAATCTGTACTTGATATCATAATACGTGATGGTAATCCGTCAAAAAGTCTCCAGTGCATATCCTTTGCCAAAGACCCCAACTGTCTCATGCCTTACTCCTTCCTATGTCCTGTACTTACTTCTTCCTGAGAATGTGGGTGTGCTGGGTCAGACCAACAGTCCCTTCAGCTGGGTATCCTTTCCTTGGCAATGGTCAAAAGCTGATGTTGAGTGAAAAGTATAAGAACAGGGGAATAATTTCTGATTTTTTTTCCCCAATACTTGACCCTCAGTTATTTTCATTTCTGGCACCTATGGTTTATGTACTTCTTAATATTGGTGGATTTTTCTTGCATGGGCCTGATAGAAACCGCTGCAATCTGCTGTTGCAATCATACACCTCTTGGAAGGCAACCTCTATCACTTTTTTTTAAGTCTGTTGTACAGACAGTGAACAGGAAGTGTATGGGATCTGAAAGTCTCTGTGAAGACGGCTAGCTGTCACTGTTGGCTACAAAGAGAAACCAGTTTTGGCTGGGTTTTTTCAAGCATAGGTACTTCAATTAGTTATCTGAGGATGTGAATTTTGAAGCTGACATTTGCTCTTAGGAGACAGATTACTGCCAAGTGGTAAGTGGCCTGACAGGGGGCAGTCTACAAAAGGGATAGGAATAATGTTACTTGCTGTTATATAACAGCCCAGAAAGGCTTTACCAAGAGATCAAAATATTTTTTGCAAGGATATGACTGGCAGCAATAAAAGCCAGGTTCAAATTTGAAGTTGTCACTCTGAACAGCTGGTTCAAACCTGAAATCAGAACTCCTGAAAAATTGACTTAAACTTTCCAACATTCAATGAAGAGCTTCTTTGCTTTTTTCCAGACAATATTCAATTAGCTTAAAAACCAATATTTTCAGTAATGGGAGAAAAATCCAACAAGACAAATAAACAGGATAACACACAGTAACTAATTCCTCACATAATTATGAATTTGTAACATTTCACTCAAAGTTTAGAATTGTCAGTTCTTGCTTGGTAGCAAAGCCCAGTTTGAACCACAATTCTGTTATGGTATGAGTTACTTCTGCTCACTGTTCCTTACACTTACTCCAGTCATGCCGTTTCTTTAGCCATTCTTTGTTCTGCTCCTTCATGCTAACCACGCTAGGTAGCCCAGCAGAGACACAAAGAAATTTTTATTTTGTATCTGAGCAAATATGGGATTCTTCTGAATGCAAAATACACCTGCTGCCACATATAAAATTCTGGTTTTGATCAAATGAAACACACATAAGCAAGAGTCTTTATTTCTTTCTAAGTTCTCACCACTGAGTCTCAGCGCTAAAGGCACTTTGAAGGTACATGGCCACTTATCCCATGCACATTTAGATGTGGTTAGCGGACTAGATTCCAGAACAAAATTACCATTAGAAATTTTCCTCCATTTCATGATCAGACTCATTTTTGATAGCAATGCCTGTCAGTCATAATACAAAACAGAGCATATAAAACTGACGCTTCAGGACTATCTATCACTCCCCTTACCTTTCTTCTCTAGTCATGAACAGCATACTCCGTGTTTTGGGGATTTCTCTTTGGAATCCTTGTTGGAGAGAGCAGAGGAACCGTGGAATTTTTGTTTTCATATTAGACCACAGCTATCAGGCCTACACAACAGTACTCTGTTGCTATTTACTTGTTACTCTCTAGCTCAGAACACAAACACGTTTTATTAATTTATTTTTTATACAGTTTCAAAACTGCAAACATTTATGATTAAGAAAAAAGGTCATTAATATTTGGGAAAAAATAAATAAACATTATCATTAATAGTTACTTTTAAGCTGAGTAAAAGTAGTAACCTATTTGCATTGCACTATGTTACAATTGTTGCCCTAAAAAAGGCAAAATCTAACCTGAGACCAAACGTGCTGGTGAAATAATCAATGTAATTATCTGACAAAAATAGGGAAAGAAGCTGTTTCTTGATTTTCATATTGAAATATTTTCTACCTAGATATATAACTGATAAGAGATATAAAATAGCAAGAACAATTTATTTTTGCACTTTGTTTGCTAAACATGAAATGAAGCAAATTTATTTTAATGAGAATTTTAATGAGAATAAGAGAATTTTTTCCAAGCTTTTTATAGAAGATAAAAAAGTAATACATTTTAAAAGAGAAAAACCTAATATATTTAAGAATATTTAACACATATATTAATTTTTATTATGTAAGTGTACCTGTACAGTTATATGCCAATTTTATGTTGCTTGCCAGCTTGAATCTAGAGACCTTGCTAAAAGCTGGAAGAAACCTGGGTTAAAGAATGGCTGCAATAGCTTCACTTCCTACAGAAGAAAAGAATATTTTACATACCATTAATTAAGTTAAAAGGTCAAAAAATCTAAGACTACAGCAAAGATCAGTTGAAAAAGTCGAAAACGTGTAGCGCCAAAGCACACATAGGCATGTAAGACAAACCTTTGTTTTACTCTAGTAAAATGTCCTCAAAGTGTGGCCTTGGGCACATCTATACACCAAAAAGGGAAGAGACTCCAGTTAGAACAAGCCTACTCCTGACCAAGGTGTTACATTCCATATGATTCTGAGTAGAACGGTCCACATACAGCTCCAGAATACCTCCTGTCGAACTCACTTAGATGTGCATGTTTCATACTTCACTGCACAGTACAAGCATGATGTGGATTAATTTTCTAAGTGTGTGGAGGGGTGACCTTGTTCAAGGAAAGAAAAGCCTTGTTAGACAAGTTCTGCTGTTTGTTGTTGGAATTGGGGAGTTGGATTGAAAGGCATATGAAAGTCAAAATTTGTTTTTTACAGGGACCTGGATGCAACTGAACTAGAACCAACATTTCTTTGAGGATGGTTCTTACTTAAAAGTCACTTTATTTTCTTTTCTTGTAGTCATTACATGAGCCAGCCATTGAAAAGCACCAATAAGCCATGACAGAGTTAGGAATATATTACAGAAAAAATATTGAGTGACAGAATGAATTGCTTCTACTGGTCAAAGTACTATTTAGTTAAATCTTGACAGTCTGGGAAAAATATATAGAGAAAGCAGCAAAGTTTTTGAGACTGGAGCAGAGCTACTTTGGCTAATAAAATTTTATGTGATTATAAATGTGCTCGGATTTTACGTGTCAGGCAGTTTTTGTTGAGAATAATTTTTTATTGGAAAGGCTTAGTAAACAATCATGCAAATTTTTGTTTTGGACTGCAAATTTGGACTGCATTAAAAACAGGAGCTAAAATAAGAACTAATGTTTAGAGCTACTTACATGTCTAGTTGTCAATTATGCTGGTAAATTGCATCTTATTTTAATTCTAGGTTTAGTGTCAGAAGGCTACATGACCATCTACTTAAAACACTTTAAATCATCATTTATTAAAAGTATCTTTGCTTCATTTATTAAAAGTATCTCTACTATACAGTTGCTCAATTTTTCTAAGACTAAATAGCTTCCTCTGTGTGCATATACCTTCTGAATTATGTCTTTCCACCATATGCGCCATACTCTCTGTATAGAACTTTTACCTTCATAAGAGAAAGTTTTCATTTGTTAGGTGTATTAAAACAGAAAAGACTTTTGCAGCTTCAGAGCCCCAGTGTATTCTTTTTTAAAGTATCAGCCAGAATTATGCTTATTGCAAAATAAACATGTGAAATATAATTAGGAGAATACTCCAAAGCTCTCCTCTGCTCACTTGTCATGCTTGATTAACTTAAAGGAAAAATTGTCTGGATTGAAGGACTGGTTTCACTGAAGTCAATAGCAAACATCCTCCTGACACGAATATGACCAAGATTTCCAGAGTAAACTGTACTGAGGTAAGATAGGACTTTTTTTTAAGCAGCCTTGACCCCCAAACTGTATGCTTTTGACTAGTCAACAAACCAAATCTAACAACTTTGAAAATCTCATCCATCACAGCTGAAACACGAACCCAGCAAACTCATATAAATGCAGTTAAGTGAATGTCTCCCAGTGAAGACAGATCCAACCCCAAGGTAAAAAGGAATAAAAACCTGTCAGTGCTTAATAATGTCTAACTTTTAGGCCCACTCTCTAGCTTTGAGGCCTAGGCATCTCCAGTAGCTCTCACAAAAATTAGTCCCAGTTACATGAACTAGAGCCTGTTAAGGTAACGAACTGAAAATACTGAGGGATAAACGTCCCTTCCTTGCATCTCAGTGCTTTATTGAGACTCAGAAAGGATCCTTTACGCTCAGGGTTTATAGCTTGGAATTTCCCAAAATCTTTCTTTGAAAATGGAAACAGATAACGCCTAGGAATCTCCTACACCTTGTTATTAAAACACCTCTAGGTCTAAAGCACTAGATTTGAATGCAGGAAAAACATGTACACTTCCCTCCTTTGCCCAGATCTTAGCTTTCCCTTCACTGGGTAGTACCAAAAATCACAAGCTGGAGCCCATTCAGAGTGCAGGGATGTTGTTAATTCTATGTCCTTCCTTTGAAGCCATTCCACTCTGCAAAAAAGCACAAAACGTTGAATGTTGCAGAGATCAAGAGCATGTGCAAGATTGACTAGACCAACAATTAGGGCATTTACCTGTCAAGGGAAATTCAAAGGTTCTGGTTTGTGGTCTCACACTTTTATCATTCAGCTGTACAGTCTTTCAGAATTGGGGATAATAAGACAGGACTTGCTTAACCCAGGAGAAATTATAGCAATTTTACAGTCTCTAGCAAGTTAACATTAGCAATTTGTGAGCATAGCAAATGTTTATGAGATTAAATCCATTGTTCAGTTAATGATCATTGTTGGCAGCAGACCCAGAATAAAGACTGCTTAATGGGTGTAGGTAACTCCTGCTGACCAACTCTGTGAAAGATATGTGGTGATGACAGCCCTCAAGTGAAAATAGACATCTGCATAATTTTTAGGACCTAAAATGCCTAATGGGGAATCACACCAGAGAGGATAATTCTCATAATTATAAACCTGTTATGTGAACTTTGAATAAGCAAACCTGAGAGACATAAAAGCCCTTATTAGGAAGATCCTGCGAATAAACAGTAGCAATGGCTACGGTTAAATGTCTCTTTTTTTTTCCTTTTCTAGCAGGACCCATCTAATGATGTATTTTTAATAGGTTTTGCTAAGACACTTCACAGTGTAATTGCTACTCTATGTTTCAGCATCACAATAATTGGCACCACTCTTAAAGTCAGTGTCCTTTATGGTGTCCTAGATATCCTACTATTTAAAATGTCATACTAAGTCTTTTTCATAAAATCAGAATTGTAGAAACATAGAATCACAGAATGGGACCTTTTAAGATCTTCTAGTCCAACTCCCCTGACACGGGCAGGGGCGTATTTCCCTAGATTGGATTGTTGAAAGGCCCCATCCAACCTGGCCTTGAATGCTTCCAGGGATGGGGTATCCACAACTTCTCTGGGCAATCTGTCACGCTGTTTCATCACTCTCATAAAAAATTTCTTCCTTATATCTACCCTCTTTTAGTTTAAAACCATTGCCCCTTGTCCCATCCCTACAAGGCCTGGCAAAAAGCTTCTCTCTGTCTTTCTTATAAGCCCCCTTTAAGTATTGAAGGGCTGTAATATATCTCCCCGGAGCCTTTTCTTCTCCAGGCTGAACAACCCCAACTCCCTCAGCCTGTCTTCAGAGGAAAGGTGTTCCAGCCATCTAATCATTTCAGTGACTCTACTCTGGACTTGCTCTAACAGGTCCATGACTTTCTTTGTACTGGGGACCCCAATCCTGGATGCAGTACTCCAGGTGGGGTCTCACGGGAGTAGAGAAAAGGGAGAGAATAACCTCCCTCAAACTGCTGGCCACACTCCTTTATATGCAGCCCAGGATACAACTGGCTTTCTGGACTGCAAGCACACATTGCTGTCTCATGTCAAAGTTTTCATCCACCAGCCTGTCTCTGTAGGGCCACTCTCAATCAATTCATGCCCCAGCCTGTATTGATATTGGCGACTGCCCCACCCAGGTGTCGGTCTTTGTACTTGGTCTTGTTGAACTTCATGAGTTTCACAGGGGCCCTCTCCTGAAGCCTGTCAATGTCCCTCTGGATGGCATCCCATTCTTCAAGTGTATGAACTAGAGCACTCAGCTTGGTGTCATCTGCAAACTTGCTGAGGATGCACTCAATCCAGTGACTCAATGTCATTAATAAAGATACTGAACAGTACCAGGCCCAATACAGTTTCCTGTGGGATATGACTTCTTACTCATCTTCATTTGGACACTGAGCTGTTGACTGAAACTCTTTAGATGCAGCCATCCGACCAATCCGTTATCCTTAACCTCTATTTCTCATAAAGGTTTTGAGTGACTTCAAAACCTGGGTATGGAGAGAGGGAAATCTAGGTCTTCAAGGTTAATGAACCTCATTCAGTACTGGGATGAGGAAGTAAAGCCAACTGATTTATCCAATTAAATGTTTTGAATTTTTTAACTGTGGAGAATGCAAAAGTATGTTTCCCTGAAAATATATTTCTAAATAGTCATATTATATATACACATAGTGTGTATGATTGCAAGAATGTATAGAGAGAGAGACAGAGACAGCAACACAGAGAAAGAATTGCATTTAACTGTTTTTTTGTATCATCACTTCTGTCTATTGATCAGGCCTGTGAAGAGTGGAAATAGATCATTGTCTACTTCACTGAATTGCTTTGTGAGAAGGTGAGGGTAAGGAAAATTAGGGACCCTCCTACCTTACTTTATCTGTCCGATTCAGGGAAAAACATATTACTTCTGAGGAAAGAACTTGAGTATTGAGCTCATATATTGGTGCTTAAATATTTGCAGAAAGTTATTGTGAAATTGAGATACATAGATGCAGCATTTTGAAAGCATGTGTGGGACTGCTTTGTGTCAACTTCATCATTCAAATGCATTTTTAAAGTTAAACGGTGTTGTACATTTTTAGTATGCTTTATGTATGCCTGCATTTTGTGTTTTGCACCTTTATGTATGACAGTCAAGATCTGATTTACAAGCGTCTTGAAGTTAGGATGCAAAATTCATGTTTAGGCTCTTAAGAATGAGTCTCGGTTTTCAAGAAACATTCATTACACACAAACAAGTAGGAGATGCTGGCTCCTCACACCAAATATGTAGGAATCTAAGTAGCATTTTACATAAACTATTTGTAGAGCATTTTATGTAAAGTAAATTTTAGAAAATTCCCCCTCTTAGAACTACAAAACAAGTTGTATACTGAAATCAGCCTCTCTTCCTTAGATTCAACCGTTTAAAACCACTGAGCTAAGAAAATCAAAACTAGGTAATGCCTATATAAGGATGCTTGTGCACTGTGAAAAAGTTGTACTAATATGATCATATGCTATATTTAGAGCCTGGATATATATTCTGGATTTTCCTTCAGAACCCATCACTACTGGATTTGAGAATGAAAACCTTTTTTATCATATTACCCTAACTTTTCTGTCAAGAAAGGAGTTCCATTTTGCCACTGGAAGACAAGAACAGGTAAGATAAATGTGAAAATGTTCTGCAAGATCAGGTCCTTAATTTGACATTTCTAGTACCTGTTATTTGCAGAACACTTAGCAGTGAATGGCACTTATGTCCAAAATTTAGCTCCCACTCATTGCTGTTTGTTACTGTGACTGAGTAGCATGTCCATCAATTAGATATCAGGTCATCAAGCTGAGCATTCAGAAAATAAGAAACACATAATAGTGACCATCTGTCAAGAGACAGATTAACTGACTTGACATAGGAATTTTCCACAGAATCATTCGTTTGCTTTGACTAATGAGACCTTTTCTCTCTGCTTGCAATCACATTAGTCACTCGGTATGCTCTTTCTAAATTCAGCAACAAGCAAGAATCCTGCAATCAACAGTTTTCTTCACCACATAATGCTGCCTTTTTAACATAGGAGATCTACTCTGCACATCCAAAGGAAAAGGAAAGGGAAAAACAATATGTGATCATGTAAAGGGAGATCATGTAAAGGAAACCTCAATTCTGTCATATTTTAACAGATTGTAGTATCTTGACAGATTTTAACAGGGTGATGGCTGCAAATCTCTACTCTTATGTACTTTGCATGGGTAAGCATTTCCTAGTCTTCCTAAAAAGCGAGCTGGAAAAACACAAATGTGATCAAATTAATACCCATTTTCAGGCACAGAATTTAGGAAATACGAATCACCTTTCACAGGTTCCTGTAGTCTCTCCCTCTCTCTCTTATCTAGGCAGATTGGGGAAGTTGGCTTCTAACTTAAGTGCCTTGTTTCAGTCCCTGAAAAGAAAAATATTTTGATCCTATATTTTGATAATTCCATTTGTATACAGCCGTTATAACAAATATGTCTTTCAATTGTCCATTTATGCTATTATTTCTGCTGCTCATAGGGCAAAATGATACAGCTTCAGTGTGCTGTTAATTGATAACAATTTGCCCATAAGTATTGCTTTTCTTATATACAGTGCACATTGCAAGGTAATTCATAGACATTTTTTGATACTTTTCATTTTCCAAAAGCTGATACATCTGTAGACTCTTCTGTTACAGAACTGCTGAGACAGGATATATCTAAAACTGAGACATCTAAATAATACAGTATGTTCAAGCACATACTTGTCTCCCGCAGAGCCCCACTAATCTTATTTGCCAAAAGCTTTCACACTCTTGTCCAAACAATGAGCACTGTCTCAGAGCTTGATCTCACCAGGCAAAAATACAATGCAGAGAAGGAAAAGAAAAGCAGTCTGATAAGAAATGTAAGGATAGTAGGGAGTAAGAGGAAAGTCAGATAATGAGGTCTTGGTAAACCACGGCAAATATCCCATGGAAAAAAATCCCTTGCATTACAAGGAGCTAAATAATTCTTTTCTCTGAGCCTATATGATCCCAGAGAGAAACATTTCTTACCGCAGATCTCATTGCATAGTCTCAGCCCAGACTATACTAAGACAAAGGTATCTGACTCTGAGAACATATGGAGACAAATGTAAGCATAAAATAATTTAGCTGGTAAGACAGTCACTCCTTTCGTGCTTCCTTGTAACAAGTTACAGTTCACAGTAGAGCACATATAAACAGAACTCTGAAGTTTTTCCTTTTATTCTGAGAGACCCTCTGCTATTAATTACCGGTCAGGGCAAAAGCCCATTTTTGTTTCAGAAATAAGATGGAGGAATCTCAGAGCAAGATTTACACCTGATTGTGTTCGGGCTGCATAAGTCTTAGAAAAGGCCCAGGCTTTCAGCCCTGGGGTTAAAAGAGTATCAGCCTGTAGGTCTGGGGGCTAACAGCCAGAGGGATTGGGTTGTGTAGTCTCCTCCTGAAGCCCAGCCCTTTGTGTGAGAGGGCTTGTGTAACTCACTAGTGAAATTCAGTCTCGACTAACTAGTGAGGGCCACAACTGGAAAGACTAAAGTGAGAGCCAGGGTCTGGGGGAGGCATAGAGATCCGATGGACCTAGAGCCTGAGCTCATATCTAAGGAGCCCGTGAATCTGTGGGTGTTGCGACCACAGAGAGCAAGGGCGCGCGCACATCTCAATGGTGAGCCTCAGTGAGAGAGGAGCAGCAAGGCTGGGCTGTCTGTGTATCTGTGAGTGCTGTGGGGTTTTATGTGGTACTGGTAAAAGCACCTGTACTGGTCCATGTGTCTGGCTGTGTTAGTGTCCTCTGCGTATTGTGTGAGTTGTGTGAATCTACCTCTTGGAGTTCATCTTCAGCATCGCTGCTGGCTGGACTTGCAAAAGGGGGTGGCAGCAGCACACATCAGGCTGGCATAGGCAAGAGCTCCGGGTCTGCGAGTATACCAGATTTGGTTCTCCTGGGCCAGGAAGGAGGAACCCATGGGGTCCTGAACAGCACTGGATTCAGCTGCTACTTAACAAAGACAGCCGGTAAGGGTGCCAGGGTATGAATGGGATGCTGGTCTATAGGCTAGTAATTCCCACAGTGATGTCCATAGCATAAGAAGGAAGGTTATTTAGTCTCTGCAGTTTCTGGAAAATGTTGTGTTTCCAAAAAAGGCACACTGAGCAATGACAGTTTTGAGGACTTCCTGCCATCACGCCAATTCTGTTACCTATTGAGGAAGATTCTGTTCTCAGATGCAACGGGTCTGCCAAAGTTTCTCTGCTTGTTGATTGTGGACAGCCTGTAAAAGGATCCCAAGGTAGATGAATTGTGGATGAAGCTGTGTGTTTTCCCTTAAATGTTCTCATGAAGACTTTGAAACAGAAGAAAGCTGGTTGAAACAAAAGAATAAGTATGCACAAGAATGAACTCATGCAGCCAACTGATGAAATGCAGAAACACAGTTACCATTGGAAACAGCCATTCCATTTCAGATTTTTTATACCATCTCTTCAATGGGCAGCACCAAGATACTTCCTAAAGGTGAAAACTATCAACTAAAATCCATAACTCTAGTGGACACTAAAATTGCACATATAATAGATGTATTTTCTTACAACCCATTATAATTTTCTGATGATATCTTCCTATGACAAAAGTCCTAATAACTTTTTCTCTTTCAGTTTCATTGAGGCTTATGACTTCAATCAATGTATATAATCAATGTATATAATCAT
The DNA here is from genome assembly GCA_008711295.1 of Anarhynchus alexandrinus. Lineage (NCBI taxonomy): Eukaryota > Metazoa > Chordata > Aves > Charadriiformes > Charadriidae > Anarhynchus > Anarhynchus alexandrinus. The sequence goes on from VUYV01000266.1 coordinate 455,243, forward strand.
AATCGGATTTTATTAAGTGTAAAATTGTGTATTCCAAATTTAGCTTTTTGTTACACTTTATCAGACTTGACAGAAAGACACAGTTTAAAAGCTTGCCAATTTCTCTAGGAATATCATCTGGTCCAATGAAAGATGGCACCTAACTCCATAAAACTCACCAGGACTTTAGAACATCAATCTGTTACAGTCCTGCTAATTCTTTACATTTGGCCTTGAATTTCCTCATACTTGGGCATGCTTCTTACACCTTGACTTATGGCTTTGTGAGAATCTTAACATTCATCTAAAAGACAAAGTTTAGCCTTCATCAAAACGTTCCCCAAAAATGGATTTCAAAAAAGGACACCTCACTAACAATCTGTGGAAGATGTCCTGAATTTTTCATTTGTGCTTTGTAGTGCTCACTGTCTGAGGGTTACAACACACTTGCTCAAGTGCAATACTCAGGACCAAGGCACGCATGTTTTAGTTCTGCCTTCAGGAAATCTCATAGCCTGCACATTCAAGTGTCTGTGGTAGGCTCTGAGTCATCCGCTTTCCCTTTGGTAAATATGATGATTATTTTGCCTCTGCAGCAGAGAAATAATTGTGTTTAGACCTGGGAACTGTTGCCTGTGGGCACCTTTGTTCACTGCCTTTGGAGTTTAGAGGCCACGCGGCTGATTACATCTCAGGAGCACAAAAAAGCTCTTGTGGAAAGGCTTCATACAACTCCTGTGAGCTGCCTCTCGAAGACCATCATTTATCGTTCTCTATGTTTAGGGAGGCTTTTTCAGGTGAACAGGAGCCAGTTCTACTTAAATTTTGAGCTGACTGGAAGTGGTGTGGATGCATTCAGTTCACAGCTGAACGTACTGTCTTTTCAGCAGGATTTAACACTACACCAAACACTATGGCAACTGCATAGTATAAACATCCATCTGCCTGGACTAAGCAAGCATTTTGTAAAACAACCCAGGGATTCAGTTATTACAGATTTGTAGTCATTTGTAGAACAAAGTCAGTTCACATTTATCTACTCATAAATTTATTTCTGTTGCAAATTTTTCATCTGCTTGTGGGAATTACGTACACCAGTATAGTCAGTGGCCTAAGGTTCATGGGTCTTGATTTCAATGCCTTCCCATGCCATGTTTTTTTTATGTGATCTTCGTCAAGTCACTAACTTTAGGTTCCTCTAGAAAATAGAGAAAGTAATTTGATTCTGCTTCTCAAGGAGGAAGAAAATTTAGTTTTGTTAAGGTTTCAGATACAATGAATGAAATTTGTTTTTTCCCGATTCCCCTTCCCGGGTTAGGAGGGGTCATTGGGTGATAGAATGATTGTCTAAGCGACAATTAATTGTTATGAGTTTCTCAAACCATAACAGCTGTCAAAAGTAATGGAAAGGACGAGAAAACACACTAATATTAAACAAATCCATAGGAAAAAGTGAGCAATCGTGATAGTAAGTGTATAAAAGTGTCTCAGCAGTGGACTCCATCCTCATATACAGGGATGAGCAGGCACATGGCCAAGGCAGGATGACGTGATACAAATGTGTGTGATGCATCGGACATCAGGGAAGTGGTAGGGGGACAGAGGCTGAAATTCCTTAGATCCTTTCACTCAGTACTGTACATGCAAGCTTCCTCCTGGGGGGAAGTAGTATATGGCAAAATGCTCATCTAATACAAATTTACCACTTATTTGGTATTATATTGGATATCACTAAACATAATTGTATTGCACACATCAATGTGCTTTTTTTTTTAAAATTCAATTAATTATTTTTTTTCCCATAATGGTTGAGTGTATGATTCTCACTCTCTGTTAGTTTGAAAACATTCCTAGTTAATCCCTCCTCTATATTATTTGTAAAGATACGAAATATTCTCATATATGGAAATTATTTCTTAAGGATAACGCTTTAACCCAGGCACTCCTTGGAAGTGCAACTTATTATTAACCAAAACTTACTGTCTTCTGTCCTTTTAAGACTCTCAAAAGAACACTGTACCTGTCAGACACAGTCTGTGATTTGTGAACTAGGTTAATTTTATTTCTCATTAATGGATTTTCTTTGGTTGTTAATTTGAATTCCATAATTACTATCTTCAATTTTTTTTTCCTCAGGGAAAAATAATATTAAAACCATCTTGGCAATTTCCTAAGACAAGTTTTCTCTCCTCTTTTTTGATTTGTGGCAAATAAGGTGATACTTTTTTCACCTACTCCTTTGAACAATGCCTTTTTGCCACTTCAGATCCATTTTCTCCCTTTTGTCTCTTCTCCCTCTATTCTGTGTTTTATTCTCTATCTGTGCACTCCTGCTAAGACTTCTTCATCTTTGTTACTAGGTCATCCATCACAGCTGCCAGCTATTCCACCTTTTTTTGGCAGCCAGCCTCCATCTCTTCCTTCTATTATTAGATACTTTTACCTTCTCAAGTGCCAGGCACTCTCCACATCTAATAGCTAATGTACTCAGCAGAAGAAAACATTATTATGGATTAGATTATTTTCCCACAAAACAAATTAAGCATTCTAAACCCCAGAAATTCCTGTTTATTCCCTTAGCTGGATTTCTGCCATAATATGTTTTTAAAAAAATAAGGAAGTAATAATTACAGTATATTTTTAAGAAAATTAAAAATGTCAAATCATAAGAACTGAGAAAATGGCACCTATACAGATATAGTTATCTTTGGACAAATAGTCACTTGCATTTCCACAGGCGGAATAGCAATTTCCTTCATCATCCACCCAAATCTTGTCATTAGATGCTGTATCCCAAATCAATCTCTTCAATATAATTAATAGAAGAAAGTTATTTTAAAACAAAAAGAAAAAAAAGGGAGGTTTTTCTTTGGCAGCCAGACACTCAAATTCAAAGCTCAAAGTGTCATGATTTGAAAATGTAGCACCACTCAGAAGCTGCTCTAACTCAGAGTCTGCCTTGCAGCCAGTGGCTACCTGACAGTTATCATATTGCACCACAGGTTAAAACTCCGCTTTTACCAACTCTCCTTCCCTCAAAAAAACCCTCTAACATCAGGAACATTTCCATTAACTTTACATCCTTTTGGCTGTCAGCCTCAAGAAACTGGCATCTCTTACAAAGCGTATCCTACCCAGCAAATGAAATACACGCTTTATCATCTGTCAGCAGACCTCAAGACCTTTACTACTTGTCCATATACATCAGGGGAAAAAAGGAAAAAAAAAAAGTCCTTCAGAGAAATTCATGTTGGGGGACCATTTTGTTCTGCAAATAAAGAGGGGTAAATAAAGGGATATGAACTGCTGCTCTAAGAGAAAAGCATTGTGAAGCTCTGCCAAGATATAGGCTCTATTTGGTCACTCAGGTAATCTAAGAAAATGTGTCAATGACCTTTATTGCCATAATTTACATATTTTAAAAATTTCACCTCTAGCTTCACATAACTTATTATAATCAGTTTTCATCTTGCATTGTTCAGGGTTCTGCTGCTTAAACTGAGATGAAAATTCCTTTGAAAATTCTGCAAGTTTCTATTTTTGTCCACTGGTGGAAGGTCAGGGAACATGTAACTGCATTGCTAATATTTAGTGTTTTGCTTCTGATTTACCAGCTATTTAACTGCATCTATGTGCTCATTAACTTTATTAATGTTTTTTAAAGAGCAAACATGGAAAGAAAAACTGCCAAGAGTATTGCCAATATTGCTTACTTTTTTCATCAAAGTTAACCTGTTTTTGTGAAAATGTTATTTGTCATTATTCTTTTATGAATTTAGGGAGCCCCCAGGAATATATTATCCTATCAAACTTTGGGTAATGATATTTTTCTTTCAGGTTGGCTTGACGTAGGTTTGCTTTTACCAAGAAATAAAAAGTAATGTGTGTCCTCTCAAATATAACTGCATTAACATTAAACATGAGGAATTCTCAAAATGGAAACAAATCCAAGAAAAAATTAAGATCCTGATGGCAAGGTTGGAAAGACTATTGCAAAACAAACATCTAAGGAGTGTGCAACATATCTGAACCAAGTCTCTCCCAAGTCTTATTTAAGCTTTCTCTAGGACGTTTTTCTCAGCCCTGAATAGCTCCAAAGTAGCAGTTGCTTATGGTGTTGTCTTTAGAGATAGGACGAGTTTTCAGTCTATCTTATCCCACTCTGTCCTGCTTTAACATTGCTGTGATGTCACTGTATGCAAATAAATCTTCAGAACAATTCCTGGAGATCTCTTCTTGTCTTCTAACCGCAGTAATACATGCAGGCTGCTTCATAAAACTGTAGAATCATAGAATCATAAAATCATAGAATGGTTTGGTTTGGAAGAGACCTCGAAGATCATCTAGTTCCAAGCCCCCTGCCATGGGCAGGGGCATCTTCCACTAGACCAGGTTACTCAAAGCCCCATCCAACCTGGCCTTGAACACTTCGAGAGATGTGTTCATCATGTTGCTTCTTTGATTATCTCTGGTACTTACAAGAATCCAGGTTAAAACACAGTTTCAAGTCTGTCCACAAAGATTCCTCAACACATTAATATTGAAATACGTTCAATATTTCTCAGCTCAGATTTTCTATGCAGTTTGAGCAAGCTATTGATTTAACGTATTATCTGACTTTTTCCTTCCTGCATTATATGGTTTGCATTGAGAAGTGTTCCCTAGTCTCCTAAAAATTCCCAAACTATACTCATAAAAAATATCAGTGAGATAAAACAGCTGATAATATTACAATTTATATAATTGTAAATAAAATGGTAAATCATGGATAATATTACAATATTATGTCATCTTGCTGAGATTACTTGAAAGACCTCTTTGCAATATAACAATAATATTGTCGATTGATTTAGGATTTGGAGCATATTTTTTGCTTCACAACTTTTTCAGCTTTATAGGTTCAGCCTGCCACAGAATGCTGCAAGAGCACAGAGGTTCAGAGTCTGTCATTTCCGAGGTATTTTAAATTTGCAGTGTCTGGGTGCCTGTGCAAGGTTAGCCTGATAAGAACTAAAAGATAGCCTTCTATCACTCTTTTCAGCGAAATTAGCTTTGGGGTTGAAAACAAGTTGGACACCTCTTTACAACAAAACTGCCTGTGCACTGTCATTGTAGCTATTAGAATATATTCTGATGACCTTTCATTAATATTAATCTGGCAAAGGCAAAGTTGAATTGTATGAATAGTAACAGAAAACAAGTGCAAGGCACCCCAGCGGACTGGTAAAAATTAAACATGCATGAAGCATTCCTCCAGATACCACGTATTTCTTGTATGTAACAACCCTCTATCAAGGTATCCCAGGTCCAGTGAAAAGAAATCAGTGATTCATGAAACTTGTAAGCTGGTACTCAGAACAATGAGCAATGCTTCTCTCACTTTTCTCTGTGGACAGAAAAATGCTGATTCAGGCACTGCAACACCTTTGTACTGAATCCACGCAGAGCACTGATGCGTGGGCTTGAAGAAGTTCTGACGAGGCAGGAGAAAGAAGATGACACCTAGGAAACCAAGGAAGACCTTTATTATACCCACAGTGTGTGTAAATATGTGGCTATATGTGTATGTGTGCATATCGTTTGTGGAAATGAAGGTGCATTTTCTTTGTTTGTGACACTCTACTTTGGGGTCTGTAACGGAAGATTTTTTAGGATGCTCTCACAGAAGTCAATAAATGGTTTGGGGTTTAGTTTGATGTAGTATCCATACAGACAACATCATTTGAAGTCTGGCAGTTTGTTAACTTTCCCTTAAGAGTCATGTGAAAACATTTTCCTTCTCTCTGCCTCTCTTACATGTCTGGCATGACAACATAATGTATAGCTTTGTTATTTAAGGTTTTACCACAGCAGTGTAAATCTCCTTGTTAGCAAGTACATGAAACTGCTTGATTGTCTCATTCAAGAATTCTTTAAGCAACGACTTTAAGTTAAACTAGGAGCTTAAGGCTATAAAGGATTTGTGCAGTTCTGTGGCACAGATAAATTAACATTGCCACTGTCCTTGGTCCTTTTCTGAGACGTCTCACTGTGCCATTTTTATGGAGGTCTAAATTGCTCACATATTTTGCTTCTTTTTACTGTATGTTTCTAAAGTAAATTTCACTCTCTGTGAAAGCAGCCAGATTGGAACATTTGGACCTTTTTTTTTGTGTGTGTGTGTGTGTATATATATATGTATATATATAAAATCTGGTAAGTAATAAGAGGAAATAAAATCCTTGCATCTGACCTACTGCCATGATTTGCCCTGATGATGAGATGAAAGCAAATTATTCTTCAGTCCCATTCTGTGTTCTTTTCCTTCTGTGCTGAGAAAGCCAACCTAGTTGTTAACAAATGCAAACTGTTACAGTATTTTCTTTTATTTTTTATTCATTTTCTGATGTGGAAAATTGGGCCACTAGAAACCAGACTGTGATCAATGCATTTCAACATGAAGCATGAAACAGCCTTCTGAAAGTAATCTCTTATTTAATAGTTTGAGCTTAGTAGTGGAAAGCTGATGTCTACTTTTAGAAATCTGACCACTACCCCTGAAGCAGTCATGAAATCCCTGATTTTAAACATAAAAACATTTCCAGATATAAAGATTGCTAAGAAGTAGTCTAAGCCTATGTGACACAGCCTTTGAACGCTGATGCCGTGCTTCTGACCACAATTTAGAGCACAGTTACATAGATAATGTGTCACTACTTCTTAAAAGAGGCAGCTGGTGAAAGGACTTTTTTTTTTCTCAACTTGTAAGATCTATTCTTGTCCTTCATTGAAAAATTAGATAAGAATTAATTAGACATGATTAAATCCCACTGCCAGAGAGTCTGTTGCCAGTTGCTTACCCATTGTCCAGATGTGAGGCAGAGAGTGGATGTTTCTCCCAGATCAGACTGACAAAGCCTGCGGAGATAATTTTTTTGGAAGAAGTCTGCCTTTCTTTGCAGTGATACATTTGCTAGAATCGTCTGAGGACCTGGCTGTGAAGCAGATGGTCTTCAATCTCTCCTATTCTCTTTCCAGGGCACATTTCGGCTTTCACTCTTTTGTGGTAGGGCTTTTGGTTACTACAGGAGAGGAGGAGCTCCCTGGCCCAAGGAGTGTGAAGAAGTTACCCTAACAACCTGTGGTCAGGGATCACAGAAGACTAGAGTCACTGGTTTAGGATGGCACCTCCCAGGCCTGTGTTTCTAGTTATATAAATAAGAACTCTCTTCTGAGCTCTGTGAAGATTCTAAAGCTTTGTGTAGATGCTGAGGTGTTATGTGCTCAGAGAAACCATTGGGGTGGAATCAGTGCTCTGGCCTTCATTGATTTCCATTTTTATGGACTATTTTATCATCTTTTTATTAGAAAGTGATTTCAATGTTGCCCTTTCATATCTGGTACCCTGAGGACAGCAAGATGAAAAATATTCAATGTTATCCTTTCTCCTTAATAACAGAAACTGGATATTTTGTTTGTAAGTGGGAAACAATCTCAGTCCCAGGTTTCATTTTGCTGTGCAACAGAAAATATGGTGTGATATGTAATAGAAAGCACATCTACTTTTACTGTTTTCCCCTGAAATGATAAAATATATTATTTGATTGTTCAGGAGGTTTTGAACAGGTGACAGTCTTAATCTGGATTGTAAGGTACCTAACTGAGATCTCCAGTGTTTAGAAAGATTAAAAGAAAGAAAAATGTATTGAAATGTAGGTTGCGTGTGGTTGGCTAGAAATTATTTGCTTTCTCCTCCTGAAGTGATTTATAATTTAAGGTTGCTATAATTCACTTTATTCAGTAACAATGGATATTAGTGGTGTGTTCTTTTCTAATGCCCAAACTAAGAAGTGTACCTTTCAGTGCAAAATGACTTACCAATACGAATTTTTTTCTGTAAGTGGTGTCAGCTCTAAGTAAATATGCAAGCCAACTTAACCTATAGATAATAGCATATATAACAGAAATACTAAAGACTATAGTGCAAGAAAGGCCTGTCATTACTCATTGCAAGCAAGCAGGATTTAGTTGTTGTGCTTCTGTTGTCCTCAAAGCTAGTTATAGGACACTTAGCAAACTGTATCCACAGTGTCTATGGAAAATCTTACCTTAATCATCAATTTTGCTCTCTGGATACACAGACCTACCAGGACTTGTGCATGGCGACTTGCACACTTAATCACTTGTGTTCTATCCCATCGCATCTGCCTGTGCGTCAGGTTACCTTTCCAAGGTGCCTTAGAGCTGTAGCTCTATCTGCTTCATGTTGACCCACCAAGTCAGGTCTCTCCATGTCATATGAAAACAGTGGGATTTGGACAGGCAATTTCAGTGCTATACGCAGCTATGGCTGCACAGAAATCCTTTTAAGCAATCCAGTTTAAGCTCTTGAATAACACACCATGAATTTCTGACCAAATAGTATATGCCACTCTGCTAAGACCATCTAAGCAACAAGTGAAAAATCTATCATTGATAACTTACTCCCTCTTTCCCTTAAATATCCATAGTAAACTGAGTGACTCTGTTTTTTAGGCCTTTTTTGTTTGTTTGTTTTAAGGATGAAAAATGTAGGGGTTTTAAGATATTTTAAGATAATAGACATTTAGAAAGCATTACAGTGTACAACAACCTTAAAAAGCATACCCCCAACTACTGTAAAATGTTTCAAGTTCCTCTTCCTGCCTGAGCCTTTCATGAGCATCTAGGAGAGAAGTGGAGGCGAGAGAGAGTGGAAGTGCTATTGAAAACATTTAAACTTCAATCAAAGATGACACTAGATTACATTCCTGAGATGAGTATTCTGTTGTGTGAACATAAGCATAAAGATTTTGCAAGTATTAGAGATCTTTGGGCTTACAAAATGCACTTTCCTTTATGGCCACTGCATAATAGCATGTTTCCACAGATGGGTCTTACCTGTAGACAGCAGCATACCTGAGGAATCAATGTAGTTAAGACAGAAAAACACAAAAATAAAACAGACTATGCTAGTGATATTCTAAATAAGTGTATTTTCAGGTCTTAGCTCTTAGCTGGCTAAAAGAAAAGCTCTATTTGCCATAAACCCAACAATATTATGATAAGATCTTAGTTCAATTCAAGTTATAACCAGCTGTTGAACCCCACTATCATTAAATTCTCTCATTCTCACTTGTGCAACTGCATCGAACAAAATAGCGTCATGTGGGTATATTTTCTATCCACAGAGTCTAAATGTATGAGTAGAAAATAAAACATCTCAGTGCATTTGAGGAAAAATCTAGCCTGTAGGATCTTTATTGTCTGCTGATTCTTAATGTAGTACTTACAGCCTGAAATCTTGGGATTTCTTTCTGTTTAACTACACTCACTTCATTTTATTTCAATTCATTTATCCACAAGATCTTTTAAAGATTTCATGGTGACCTCCAAAGACAAAAAGTCTGAGGCTAAAGCTTTACTAAATCCATGGAAGAAATAGGAAAAAAAAAGTGTTATTTTATATTTTAAGGGAAAAATAATTCTGACCACAATAGGCTAAAGTTATAAATTTTCAGGCATGTTAATGCATTCAGGTGATGAAGACATAGTTGGTAGTGATGTCTCAGTACAAAAGATCATTTTAATGGTTGATATCATCGTGATGTTTGAGATTATCTACATTTGCATTCATCTTTAAACAGTTCTTCTACTTTTCATGTCAGTAAAGATAAATTTAACATCTACCTTATCTGTTGATCTTTATGTGTTAGTTTCTTTTTGTCTGATAAAATGTTATAATCTGACCAATGTTCCAGTGATTGAAAGTTACTGATGTTCGAGTACTTTTTACTATGGTCTCTGAATTTAGTAGTTTATAACATGCTGTTCATTATCACTTGACTACTGCTAAACTGCATGAGACAGACTTTTTATTGCTTGCTGTATTGACAAAAATGCACTACAGATGCCTTATATTTTAATGGTGTTTTAATGATGGTTATAATAGTTAACATGCCATGAATTTATGTTCAACACAGATTGCCTCAGCAGTATAATTAATAAGCACAAAAATATACTTGGTATAGAGATTTTCAGACTCCCATAGGAATGGTCACTTACAAATTGCAGCATGCTAAACCAGAACTTCCTTGTTTCTGCTTGTCATACATAGAAGAGAGTGTACATGATAAACTTCAAGTCAGTTTCAATTCCAGTTCACTTTCTCCCTATCTTACATTTATCAAGCTTCCTCAGCATGCTGTTCACCATAGAGTCAATTTTAAAGAACAAATACAGGCTGGACGGAGAACGGATTGAGAGCAGCCTGGATGGAGAGACTTGGGGGTGTTGGTGGATGACAAGCTTGGTATGTCCCAGCAATGTGTGTTTGCAGCCCAGAAAGCCAACTGCATCCTGGGCTACACCAAAAGAAGCACGGCCAGCAGGTTGAGGGAGGTGTCCCTCTACTCTGGTCTCATGAGACGCCACCTGGAGTACTGCATCCAGCTCTGGAGTCCTTGTCACAAGAAGGACATAGACATGTTGGAGCGAGTCCAGAGGAGGGCCATGAAGATGATCCGAGGGCTGGAGTACCTCTCCTATAAGGACAGCCTGAAAGAGTTGGGGTTGTTCAGCCTGGAGAAGACAAGGCTCTGGGGAAACCTCATAGCAGCCTTCCAGGATCGGAAGTGGGCCTACAAGAAAGCTGGAGAGGGACTTTTTACAAGGACGTGTAGTGATAGGATGAGGGGTAATGGCTTCAAACTAGAAAAGGGTACATTTAGATTAGATATTAGGAAGAAATTCTTTACTGTGAGGGTGGTGAGACACTGAAACAAGTTGCCCAGAGACGTTGTTGATTCCCCATCCCTGGAAGTTTTCAAGGCCAGGCTGGATGGGGCTTTGAGCAACCTGGTCTAGTGGGAGGTGTCCCTGTCTATGGCAGGGGGGTTGGAGCTAGATGATCTTTGAGGTCCCTTCCTACCTAAACCATTCTATGATTCTGTGCAGTGTACAAAAGCGGACCCATGCCTTCTCCACGAGACTTTTTGCAAAACTGGCATATAAGACTCCTACAAAGTCCAGTGTATTGCAGTGCAGTTTCCTCTGCAGGCTACACATAGAGGCCAGCTTCGGTCCCACGTTAAGAGATTGGACCACCTGACCTCCAGAGGTCCTACACCATTCTCGGGGTCTGTGCAATACCAGAACACTAATGTGTAAGTGCTCACATGAGTGTGAGAAGGAATTAAATTCATATTCCTACAGATTTTTTATTTGAGTCGTGAACTTCAATTAATGCTTTTCTATGTCTGGGGCATCTGTGAGATCTTCTCTGCATGTAAGCTCACTGAGTTGTTCAACAACATGAGAATTTCCATTGTAATGTCTCCCTCAGAGCAAGCAGAGGAGATGGGTTTCCGCAGCGTGACTGCCTATTTCACTAGATGTTTCTCAGTGTAATTTCTGATGCAAAGCTTCTGTTGAGTATATTTGGATGCTATCAGTTTCAACAGTTGGCCTACCCAAAGATGCACCAACTTCCTCCCTCTTCCCTTGAAATGCCAACATCTTCTGACCGCCTATACCTCATTCTTTTGGGAAGCCTGAATAAAAATGAAATAAGAGAACCTATTCAAAAGTATCTCCAATAAATTAGTCTTAAAACAGATAATAGTGCCATCTACATTGCTTTTTATTGCCTACTGCACCTCATGCCTAGGACTAAGAACTTGAAAACTTAAAGTTTCTAAGGATTGCCTTATTAACTAGCAAGGAGCTGGCAATGGAGTAGAATAGTTTATGTTTTGTTATAGCTCTAATAAATTGTCAATTTGAATGAATTCGGGGCAGGAGACAAGATCCTTTTATTTTGTTTAACATTTGATTAACTGTTTTTGCTTGGTTCTCACTTTGTGTTTTAATTTTCCATAATCATAGAGTCATAGAATGGTTTAGGTTGGAAAGGACCTCAAAGACCATCTAGTTCCACCCCCCCCTGCCATAGGCAGGGACACCTCCCACTAGATCAGGTTGCTCAAAGGCCCACCCAGCCTGGCCTTGAACACCTCCAGGGTGTTTAAGAGCACTTAGCTGTCAGGATGAAAGGTGGTTATGGAAACCAGAAAATTAAATAATTAGACCAGTCACTTTGGCTTATCTGTGCATCCCTGGGATATCTGGACTCAGAAAGTACTCCCTTCTCCAGCACAAAGAGCCTGGAAAGACGAAGGAGTCCAGAACAGGCACAGTGTACATCATTTCTCAGAGCTACTGTTTCACACTAGCTGCAAAATCTGCTTTATACTTATCCGAAGTTTGAGGCTTTACTTTAAAATAACAAGTGGCCAAGTAACATAAGAATAGACTGAAAATGAAAGACAGGATTCTCACATAGTCCAGGCTTTTGACCTGTAGTATTTCTCCATTTTCTTCGAAACAGGGTTTTTCAACCTCAACAAGTCAGGGGCTTTTTATTATACAGGAAGGAAGAAGAGAACTTTTTTTTTTTTATAAGGCCTTCATTTTAGTGGAGGGGAAGAATTACTCTTCTTTCAATACAGCTTCTGAAATGGAAACGTAAACATTGGCCAGGGACTTTTAAGACTGAAAAATCTATTTCAACAACTCCTTAGAGCTTATTGAATTGGAATAGTCTCAGTGAAATGTTTTCAATTTGATGAATGATAAGGACCCTAGCTCAGAATTGGTTTTGGTACATTCCACTGGTACTGACACTGTTCTTATCAGATGGATGTTCTCTTTATTCCAAGTTTTTGAAAGACAGGAAAAATCTTAGTACTAGGTACACTAGGTGTAATTTAGTGTAATTGTTGACTAAGTAGACTATATTGAAGAAAAATGTATTTTCTCCATTCATATGCTCCTATAGGTATTTGCATTCATATTATGGTGGCATTTATGGAGATTGGGACTCTGTTGTGTTACGTAGCACAAGTGTATGTATTTAGAAACATCATTTTATAAGACAAGAAGAAACCATTGACAGTAGTATTAATAGAGTATTACAGAAAATTACTTCTTTTGCTTCTGACAGGGCCACCTCAGCAGAAGTGTATCAGAAAGAACAGATATGAACAAGTATACAACCTTTCTGGAATCTGACCAAATCAAAGTATAAATCACCATCTCCCTGCAGACCGAACTCATCTGTTACCCTTCTGCTTCCATAGCATGGTACCTGCTGTTGGAATGCATTTCATCCTGATTCGGTTCCTTTCCATCTATCATCTTTTCTCAGATTTCCCTGTACGGAGACTCACTGCGTTTTAGTCATGCCATCTGTGGCAAAGCCTCTATCTGCAACATGGTCAAGTATACTGTTGTGAATCATGCAGCAGTCATCCTAGGCTATGTTTTGATTTGCTAAGCTTTTACGAGAAATCTTGTAAACTGTTTCCATGGCATTTTTTTTTTCCTGGATGCCATCTGTGCTCTGTAGTCCCTCTAGAAAGAGATCCTTGAGAGTCTTGAATGTCTACGTTGCTAAAAGAATACTTTTGTTCTGATACAGTTTCATGGAAATAAACTCAGAGGAAATTTAACATTCGGTAGAAAGCCGCTGCCTGCGTCCACAGCTTTTGTTAAGGGTGACTTTGAACATTTTGGTTTCCTAATGAATATAGCACAAGGCACCTGTGCTAGAGGGTGTGCTTGTGATAGTACAGCAGAATGAAGTGATAACGGAAATTCAGGTTCGACGTTGTTCATGTTGCTGCCGGTAGCTGTTTTTGACAGATGGCTATTTCTGGATATCTGTGTTATGATTCTGAGGGTGGGGTTTTTTCTGTTTCTTTCTGAACTTTTTTGCACTAGCTGTATAAGTTTTATCTGTGTTTTTAGTTAAACAGCTTGCCAGGGGAACATGGAGAATCTGCTCAGACAACCTCATCTATAGACAGGCTGGGCAGAATTAGAGCCCTTTAAAGCTGATCTGAAACTACCGCTGGAACACCCGAAACTGAAGACGCCACTTTCAATAGAGGGATGATGAAAAGGGGCTGACTGAGGCATTGTCCCTTTGGTACACAGTCTCAAACTTAGGCTTGATTTTGGAGAGAAGGATGGCTACAGCAAGCTCTGCCAACAGAGGCATGGGCTGTGCAGGAGTCTTTCCTTTGACCCATCAAAACGCTTCCCTGCCTAAGTCCCCTCCTGGGCACCCTGTTCCTTTGCTTCATACTTGGTCCAGGTTCAGAGGTAGATGAGCAGTGCAGGTGGTCAGTGGTCAGCTCCAAGCTAGTGTCATAGAATAGATGTAGCCTTGCAGGCTGTGCAGGCCATAAGAGGGAAATATTAATTGTTTAATGAACTACATTGGTCAAATATTATATTAATGATTTTAAAACTAGCCAATAAGGCAGAGAGATGAGTTAATAAAAATTGTTGAATGCCTCTGACCGAGGAATCTGAAGGCTGCGTGATATAGAAAGCAAGAGGTGGACAGAAGTTTACAGCCATGCTGGAAGGATACCTGTTCATTTTGTCTTTGGTTTTCCAGGTCATCTTTATTTGTATCTGTGTTAGATGGCAGGATATTTATGTTTATCCAGTTTAAATTCTTACTTTTTCTCATTGAGGGAGGTTGAATTGAGTCACACTTCAGAGTTAATTTCAGGTGTAAAGTAATTAGTAAGAAAAATTCTTCAGGTGCTGATGGAAGATAAAGGCAGTAAGTTTAAGACAACTGCAACAGTAAATTCACATATAATGTGTTGCTACTGTCATTTTCAGGTAAAGATGAAGCCTACAGAATACAAAATTGATTTATATAGTACCATTTCAGGCTGCAGATGATCCACACATAAAATCTCATTAGTATAAACATGTGACAGAGAGGATACATTAACTCCTAGGTTTTTACTGGTAAGGTTTCTGCACTGAGACAATGAGCAAATGATAGTCAAAAGCAGATTTACTGGACAGATTCATATGAAATAGGTTTCGTCAGAAACATTCTTTCACCAGTTGAATAAATCATTCCATTAGCAAATGCTCACTCACATTTATTATGTACAAATTGTTATATCATCAATATGCTTTGCACCAAGCATGAATCTACATCTTCTTGTTAATAAAAATTCTTCTCCACAGATATGGTACTACAGATTGCGAGGAACATCAGTCAGTAGTGATGGTTTACAAATCAGATCTAGTAAGGCAAAGCAGTTTAGCAGCGTGTGTCTCATTCCGTGGCATGTAAAATCACCTGCACGCAACACGTGAGCTGCACACACCTCAGTTTGCCAAGGGTGATGAAAAAATTACAGTAACATATACAACACATGCTTATTGCATCACAGTAATGCTCAGCACCCTCATGTTTAACTTCAGGGCAGTCAATAAGGCATAACAGTGAAGAAGTGAGATGACATAATTGAAGCGCAAATAGCTGGAAAAACTTCCTGCCTGTGTTCTGGCAGGTTGTGGAATATTTTCCAACCCAGCAAATAACCTCATTAATGCATTTAAAGGTAGGCTGACCAAAGTTCCGGTTACTGTACAATTGAGAAAACTTCAGAAATAGCTTAATTAGATTATATAGTTCCTTTCTATTTCAAAATTCTACAGTTTTAGGATATAAAGTAAAATTACTGATCTTTTAGTAAAGCATTTTAAACACGCATAGCGGCATTTTCTGCTATGCAAAACAAATCTTAAGTACTGGTGCATTCCAGTTTAGCTCACTAATTCAGAAACACTTTAATATTAGGAAGGATTCCACTGCCCATCAATTAAAGGGAAATCCTGTCAACTTTTCCCAGTGGTAGGAAAAGAAATGAATTGCCAATTCTTTTTTTTTTTTTTTACTTCTGCAATTCCATAAATACCCATAAATACTTTCTGGCATGACTCCAGGGAGTTTCCAACATATAGGAGAAAGCCCTTCAAATAATAATTGGACATGGCTTCACAATGATGAGCCAATAAAACATATTTGGGATGGTAATATTTATTTATTACTGTTTTCAATTCATAATGTGTCAGTAGTTCGCTACATAACACAATGCTCATTTTGCTACAAGTCTCTTTTGTTGTGAGTGTAGGTGTGTAATGGTCGGTGGCTTCCTATAAGCCAATAATTTGAAAGAATATCATTCTGCCACATACAAGGATTTTTAGACATTGGAGTATGACGATTCCTTTCATTCCAGTCTCTTCTGGGCTTTCCTAGTTACACAATCATTACTTATGGAGGACTGTATACGTGGGGTTTTGTGTCTTCCTGTTTCTACTGATAATTTAGGTTCATATTTGAGACTCTCTCTCTGCATTGAGCCTTTCACCAAATGGGACTTTCGGAGCAGCAAATACATATATCCACTCATTAGAATTTTGTTCCTTCCAGGTTTTGACTTAATCCAATAGACTTTTGGGAAGGGATTCAACATGCAGTTTAGGCAGTAGATATTTAAGCACTTACAACACAGCGTGCGAGTCAGTTACTTAAGCCTGGATACCAAGTGGTTTTTTAAGATCATATAGGGTATACCACCTGGCCTATAGATACCAAAACAGAAAGCATAAGTCTCTTATAGGTCCTATGCTGCATCTGCCAGACTGTGCAGGCTTCTTGGTTGGCCCTAGACACTTATGTTCCAGTCTAAATGCCCATATGTGAGCTAGAAGCTCCCATCATGCCCCGGAGAGATCTGGTAAATACAGTCACTGGATTATAGAAAGTTATTTAACTCATCCTTCTGTAGATGCTCATATTTCAACTGCATCACTCTCTTGAGTCTGTTGGATTCAGTTGGGCACAGATGTTACCAGAAAGTAGCATTATTTTGCTTTACATTATACTAGGGCAGCAAATTTGCAACCCCTGTTTATCTTCATATTTTCAAAAGGGAAATTTTTATCAGATGTACCTGATCTCTTGACTTGACAATGCTTTTATTGTCTGTTTGTTGCAAACTAATAAGCGTCATTCTGAATCTTTGGCAGACTTGCTTTTCCAGCTCTGACTTGAATCCAGTTAGGATGTTGTTTTCTTTTATACGTCTCTTGGAAATACCCTATCCATGCTTTGTTAGTCCAAATAGCTGGATTTGCATGTTTTTACCAGCTTTGTGTTCTTTGCAAATTTTCTAGATTAAATTGCTGCTGGCTTTTCTATCCTGTGATCCGAGTTTGTTATTCTGGGACATTTACTTGTAGTTTCAAAATGTGTAGTAATAAGCAATGTGTTTTAATATCTTGCAGATGTTTCTGGTTTAAGTTGGAATGGTTCCCTTTTAATTTATGGCAGGTTTAATTCAAGTTATTTCCTTTGGTCTGATCATTATAAAGTTAGTGATGCTAGGGTACTGCTTGAGCTCCTGTGCCATGTTTCAGGGACTACTTAAAAATGTATCTTTCCATTTACGGAATAGTGGGTTTATATTTTACAGCTAGCTGCCATTGATGATTGTGCGGTTTGGCCTCAGCCAGCAGCAAAGAACCACGCGGCCGCTCGCTCAACCCCCGCAGCCGTGGGGATGAATCGGAAGAAAAAGGCAAAACTCGTGGGTTGAGATAGGGCAGTTTAACAGGACAGCAAACAGGAAGAGAAAAAACAGTAACACCGATAAAGAGACATAAAGATGCAGTTACAGTACCACCACGCACCGACCGCACCTGCACCGCTGCAGCCCACCCCGGAGTGGCGACTGTCCCCCCTCCCCAGCTAGCTCCTCTTATAGCCCGGGCATGGGTCATGTGGGATGGAATACCTGCCTCCCCTGCCGGCTCCTTGGGAAAATTAACCCCATCCCTGCCGGAACCAGGACAATGATTTTAGAGCTGATGGCTGCTGTTAACTCTAGTTTCTCTTTACCACCCTCAGCTTCCTTTTTTAAATATATGTTTCTGCAGCTAGAGCATTTATTTATGTTTCAGGTGTTTTTCTTCTGACCTTGAAAAGTCAATAAACAGTGTTTTCTAGTTAAAGTACAGAAACATCACTTCAGGCTTCTCTTCCAATATTTTTTCTTTTTTATTCCTGCTTTAAGAGATGACATATTTGACCATATGCTGCTACTTAATTGCTTTTTTTACTTTTATATTTGCTTTCTTTTTACTTGTTAGTCATAGCTAGTGATTTAAGATGATATATAAGCATTCATAAAGAAAACCAGCCAGCCGTTCACTTCCCCTCATTCTTCATGCCCTTCTCAATGCATGCAAGCATATCCAGTGTAATGACAAATAAACTGTTTGAAATGGGGGCAGGGTTCAGTTATGTTAGTTTTTCTGCTCCATTACTCAACTGGGAAAAGCAACAAACAGGTACTTATTTACTTCTTGAGTTGTTCTTGGTATTGGGGTTTACTCAAAGCCTCCAACATGACGGAATCAAATACATTTCCATGCTGTAGAGCCCACTGTACGACGATAACCTTGGGCTGCCTGGAAGCAATTTGTTAACCTCTAAAGTTCATATTTCATTTGTCAACAGTAGCGGCATTTGATTTTTGCACTCTGAGGAAAAAAAGCGAGGGGAGAAGCAAAAGGGATTTTTGAAGATAAAGTGGGGATGATGCAAAATGATCATGGAGAAAACAGCACTTTCTTGCCCTTGCACTTTTCCAGGCTATATTTAACAATTTTATGTAGTAATTCTGCTTGTAGAAGTTTAGAGACAACCTGCCTTATGGGATCATAAAGTTCAGGAGTTTATGGTGATTGATTGAATAAAATAGGGATGCTAGGTTCATGATGTGCAGTGTGGCATAACTCCAGACGAGCAGGCTGAGGGGCAGGATGCAATACAGTGGCTGGGCAATAAGCCAATGCACAGCATCATTGTAATTGCAGATGAAATAATAATTATTTGTGATAGCTTGCTAATCAGTGAAAGCATGGAAAAGGCTGCTGACAAGCGCCATCAAGGTAATTAAGGTGAAGCATTGAATTTGCATAAATTTACACTTTGATCATTGTTCACAAGATACCCTCTCTCGAAATAGACTTGGCTGGTTTCAAGATGAGCACTAAATCAAAGCAAAGGAGTGCAATAACTGCACAGCATCAATAGCACTTACAAAATACAGATGCACCTTACATAGGCAATTATCTAAAGAATCTATTGTCCTTAATCAAAGGATGATACTCAAGTTACTTTTTTCAAATTACCAAATAGTTCTAGTTAGCATATGCCTTTCTAGTTGTAGCTCTTTAATGAACACAGAAAAATCCTTACCATGAGATCTTTGGAAAATACAACACTTGATTATGCACCTTGCTAAAAAAAAACCCAACCTGTTAAATGAAGACTGCTGAAACTGAAGGTGTCATTCCCTATATTATTTTGACGTACATATGCAAGCTGTCTTGGAAGCATGTCTTTAATCAGTCTCTTTAGGAGCTGCAAATATGATACTCCCATGAGCTCAGGCTCTAAGGTACCACCTCTGACAGAAGGCTAAGCTGTAGTTCTTCAGGTCTCTGTGCTTGCTTCCTGAGTATCAGCTGCCAGGGTAAAACTGGAGCTCAGCCCTGCAGCCATAGCTCCATAGTCTGCCTTAGCTCCAGTGCTGTGATTCTTTTCCCTCTGGGAAACAGCAATGGGATCTCTTGACAGTGCAGCCTCCTAAAGGAAATAACAGTTTGTGTAAAACAAAGGACTTTGGGCTCTCAAAGCAAGCATGCAAACAACAGAAATCTGAACTGTACATATCTATTCACTCTTCCCTAAGGTTTATTGCTTCCTGGAAAAATCCTACTGAGACTTCTGGAGTCCCTCTCTCTGTCAACCTTTCTCTCCAGATGGTTTCTGACAACTCACTCCCCACTCTCATTTTTCCTATGATTTTTTAAAGCTCTTTACTCTTCTTTTCCAGATTTAGTGGGATAATCTCATTAGAAATAGTGATAGGTTTTAAATTAACGATACGCTCAATCATAATTTCTGAGTATTCTTATTTCTATTATATTGCTGTTTGCTCTGATTTTGACTAACATCGTCCTACAGAAAACTCCTTTGCCTCCCTTGCTAAACATCTAATATTCATGCTTCTAAGTATTTCAGTATCAATATATCATAATGTAAAACTTCCATATATGTCATTTGGGTAACTGCATATACACAGGAAATAATAATTTGCCTGCTAAATAATTTTAGCCACCCATTCTGGGAATTTTTTCTCTTACCTCTTGTGTTCTCACTTCATCCTCCATCTACAGCAATGCTGCATAAAATTAAGACTCAAGGCTACTATAATTGTAATTTGCTGTTAGCTTTTTTAGACTTTATTTATTTATTGCCTTTGATTTTATTCCTGTCTTATGTATGGTTGTTCACTAAGGAGGTTGAAAATCATGCTGTCATATTCGAGTTGTTTTTTTTCGCCATGCAAATTCTTTTGCCTAGATAAAAAATTTCAGTAAAAAGAAGAAAATGTATTTGTCTAGTACAGTATGTTCTTGGCATGTTTTTATATTCTACTTATTTAGAAAGATGATCTCTTAAAGCTGTCGCTCTGACACAGACATGCAGCATGTAGAGTATGCTTTTATAGTATGGCAATAAACACATCCACTGAGATACCAGAGATTTTCTACTAAGACAGATCTCTTGGCATGCTTCATTTGTATTCCATGCAATCTTCATGCACCAATGTAATTACTTGCTTAAGAGTGAATCTCATTATTGTTTACACAAGCATTCCATGCACAAGTCTCCTGGTGATGCACATACTATATATGACTTGAAAATGTGATCTGTTCTGTCATTGTTTTCCTCCTGTTTATTAATAAATAAATCAAGCTACTTTACAGAATACTAGAGAATTAGGACAGGACATTCATACCAAATGCTGAAGCTGCCTTCCCTATTATAAATCTGATGTTCTTATCACATAAATGTTACTCTTAAGTCACTTCTCAGCTGAAACTAAAAAGTTTTGTAGAAATTTGGTAGCACTAGAACCCTTTTGGAAGTTCTGGTTTGAAAACCTGGCCCCAGTAAATCAGTACAAAATGCATACTGATTTCAGTGTGGCCAAGGTTTCACCCATGGTATTCTGAGGCTTTTCATAAAAATTCATTTGGTTTTTTGAACTCAGGATATCCTGGTCTTGTTTTGCTACTGGAATGAGATGCGACAAGGAAAAGAAGAGAAGATAGTATAAAATATACATAACAATAGTATGCATATTTTTCATGGAGATTTTTTTAATGAGGGATTAGTTACACAGGAACTTTAGGGATTAACTAACCAATACCTAATTAAAGCAGAGTTCTAAAATAGATTATGTGTAACTCTGAAGGAGAAAAGGTGGATTTTTTTAGCTAACCAATAACATCAAAAAGAATGGGGAAAAAACAGGAAATGATGAGAAAAACAAGAGAAGGAGGTTGTTGTCTTTTGTCTGTAATGGACAGAAGTCCTAATTGGGATAGTCCATTTATTAACCTGTATTCTGTATTAACCTGTATTCCATTTATTAACCTGTGATTCTGCCCCTCTACTCCACTCTCGTGAGACCCCACCTGGAGTACTGCGTCCAGCTCTGGAGTCCCCAACATAAGAAGGACATGGACCTGTTGGAGCGTGTCCAGAGGAGGGCCACGAGGATGATCCGAGGGCTGGAGCACCTCTCCTATGAGGAGAGGCTGAAGGAGTTGGGGCTGTTCAGCCTGGAGAAGAGAAGGCTCCGCGGAGATCTTATTGCGGCCTTTCAGTACCTAAAGGGGGCCTACAGGAGAGCTGGGGAAGGACTTTTTACTAGGGCATGTAGTGACAGGACAAGGGGGAATGGCTTCAAACTGGAAGAGGGCAGGTTTAGATTGAACATTAGGAAGAAGTTTTTCACTTTGAGGGTGGTAAGGCACTGGAACAGGTTGCCCAGAGAGGTTGTTGAGGCCCCATCCCTGGAGGTGTTCAAGGCCAGGCTGGACGTGGCCTTGGGCAACCTGGTGTAGTGGGAGGTGTCCCTGTCTATGGCAGGGGGGTTGGAACTCGATGATCTTCTAGGTCCTTTCCAACCTAAACCATTCTATGATTCTGATTCTATGATTCACAAACTGTACTCTGAAAAGTCATCTGTTTGAGCAGTAAGGCTTCCTGTAATACAGGCTGAATAAAGAGCAAGGGTGTCTTGTTAAGTTCCTACCTACTTCTCTCTACAGTGCATATGACTCACTGAGAAGGGGGAAGCACTGATACTGAAGTCTACTCTAATTAATTGCCCTTGATTATATTTTCTTTCTCTTAGCTGTATTATACCCATTCTTGTACCATTCTCTCTGCCCTGATATTTTTACTGCATCTTCATTGTATATACACCTTGCTCTGGTGGCTTTCTTAAAGTAGCCTTGAACACAGTTGCTTAGAGTTTCACTATACACAAAACAATACATTTTCCTACATACACTTGTATTTTTTTTTTCAAAACATGTTTTTTATTTGAAAAGCAGCTTCAACAGAAATTCTAAGTTCAGACTACAATGTGAGTTCCTTCTTATTTTTTTCTCCTTCCACCAATTTTAAGGCTAAACTGAGCCTTAATGAACTTGTATTTGAAGCTCCTATATAATATCCACTATAAAATTTCACCTTGCAATACCTTCACTGAATCCAATAATTTTTGGATGAATAAGTACAGATTTTACAAAGATAGTTTTAGCTCAAAAACTTTTATGAAGGTGTCTCCAACACTTCGTCAGGGAAGTTTTTCAAAAGGTTAATCACTGTTAAATACGTCTTTCTTCTCTTTTGAATCCATCTACCTTCAATTTTAGCCCTTGAATTTTTTAATGCTTTTGGAAATTCATGATCAGATGGTTCTGCAGCATGGCCAAACACTAAATCTTTGTCAAGGTCATTGCTTCTTCCCAGGACGTAGTTCCCATTCAATAATCTTTTGTCCCTCCATATTTATGTCTTTTCATCTGACTCTAGGAAAAATGGTAGCTGACAGAGCCCATTATTCCTCTTTGACTGTGACCCTCTTAAAAATGGTTTGGCTCAGTTTAAAAATGACCCTTGTTATTATCTATCACTTCACCAGTCCTTGGTTTTCTATAAACCTTGATAGACAATTGTTTATGTTTTCTTCACATGTCTGATGGAGACATTGAGTTGTATTGGATTGAGGATAAATTCTTGAGCCTATATATTAATTCTGTGATTTCCTATTAGTGATTACATTTTGATATCCATCAGTTATCACTTTGCCATCTATTGGCTAGTTACTACATCAATTTTGAATAGTGCTAATTCTTTTAATAAGAATGTTGTGTGGTAAAACTCAGTTAAGCTGACTACATCAATTTTCTAACAAAGTTTAAAGCTCAACAAAAACCCCAATTCTTTTCATCAGAATTGACTAAACAAAAAATATGTATAGTTTAAGGAAAAATCTGTGGTTTACAACAGTATTTCTCTGGTTGTGTAGAACAATCACAGATTCAAGTGTACTGTTTGCACTGATACAGTAACCAATTCCAGCAAAAGCTACCATGTCTAATGTAATGTGTTATACCATTCTGGGATCAAACACACTGCATAACTTTGCCTGATTAAATATGAGAGGAATGTGTTCAACCATGAGAATATATTCTATATGATTAAAAATATAGAAACATAGAATCATAGAATTGTTATGGCTGGAGAAGACCTTTAAGATCATCAAGTCCAACCGTTATGTGTAATGTAATCTGTAGTTCAAAAATAATACCAGGTTGTGTTCTGTATATATGCCGTTGTGAAATTTCACAAATACAAATGAAGTGGCTGTCACTCCAGGAACCCTGGTGATCTTTTGTTACTGTTATTTCAGAAAACTTGGCATTTTTAAAAATTTTCTTCCCAGTGCTTTCTGTTAGTGGCACGTATTTCATGGGCATGACTTTCTGCAGAGGTGTATCTGAAAGTTAAAGACACAGAATTTTTTATTTAAAGCTCCTTAAATAAAAGTGACTTCAAAACAGGTTTTGGGTGAAGGTTTTGTTTATTTATTTACTTATTATTTTTCTCATTTAGAAGTCTGAGTTACAAATAGTATTGAGTTTTTCTCCATAGGTCAAATGGTTCGTATTTAGCACATATCAGTGATAACCATAATTGTTACCTATACAGCTCAAAAGTGTCTCTTTCCTCGCACACCAAATGCAATGGCAGAATTATTGGTACACTCGAACTGTGAATTAGCTAAACATGTGATCCTGTTTCCCCTACCATAAAGGTGGACTTTAAAACTAT
Source organism: Anarhynchus alexandrinus (assembly GCA_008711295.1). Lineage (NCBI taxonomy): Eukaryota > Metazoa > Chordata > Aves > Charadriiformes > Charadriidae > Anarhynchus > Anarhynchus alexandrinus. Next base: position 479,373 of record VUYV01000266.1, read on the forward strand.
ACTGAAGTACATTTCAAAGGCAGTGTTAATACTTGTCTTTGACAGGAATCCTTAAATCTATATGTACGTGACAATGTAATCAGTAAAACTGATTGAAATCAGTAAAACTGGTTGAAAATTACCAGAAAAGTTGTTTTTCAGTGACATAGAGCAACTAAAAAGAATTGAAAGAGTCCGTAAGTATGTATAGGTTGCATTCATTTAATCCTGGATTTATTTTTTAAAAATCTTATTAATAAGGATAAAATGTGTTGCTCTTTTTTTTTTTAATCTTTATTAAACTATTTTATAATTAAATAAAAAGTCAAAACAAAGCCAAAATTACCATTTCAGATTCACTGGAAAAGTCACAATTAGAACTGTCAGCATACAACAGAATGAGGTTAAGAGAAGTATTTCCACAAAACTAGGAAAACTATCCTCTCTCAGTTCTCTGAATTCTTACTGAGGGTATATATGTATTTTATGACAGTGATTTTTCATTCCACCCGTTAGAAGAGCTCTGTTGTCCCAATTAACTAGAGAAATTTAGGGAAATTCTCAAAACTAAAGTTAACTTTTAGGGAATGTTAAATTTCAGCCTCCAAGACTTTTAGGTAGGAAAGTATTATTTCCCTCACCCACTCTGGTTAACTACAGTAATCACAATGTTAACTCTGTGTTTGGTTTTGATTTTCACACTCTGGGGCCAAACTGGTCTAATTGGGCTTTAGACCCTTTGATGAACCACATCATAGGCAGAAAACTCACTCCTACCTACAGCCCATGGTGGGCAGTCAGCACTCCCGTAGCTCAATGAAGATCTCCAAAGGCACCTCCTTCACTGCAGTGCTTGTGTAATGAGCCTTAGGTTAATGTGTATAGTATAAGTGACACAGTTAAACGTTTAAAGTTGATTGGAACAAATGGAGAGAGAAGGCCAAACCTGGCCAAACCTTTCCACAGTGTGGAAAGGCACGTAATTAAATAGACTAGGAAAATGGTGGCTTTATATTGTCTTTAATAAAAAAGTTCAGGGAAAACCAGTGATTTGCTATATATGTATGTGAACAATAGCCAGGGGTTAAATGGGTAACTGTGGTAATGTTGCAATCAACAGGAAACAGGTCCTTTTCCTAGAACAGTAGTTCAAGCAACTGTAAAGCTATTTCTAATTTTAAAATCAATGCCAAACACATCTAAAAATAACTGTTATCCCTAGCAAATTCATAAATGATAAGGTGAAAGAAACGTTTTTGACATGTGGAGCAAATACTTGCATTCACCTTCCATGGATTTCTGTACAGAGTTCTGTCACTTCCAGTCTTTGAGTCGTATGAGTTGGGGCTGTGTGTTTTTGCTTCTGTTCTAGGAGAAAATACCACCTCTAAGATGATCAGTGAACCAGATTTTTATTCAAGTACAAAACATTTATGGTCTATAAACTAGCAAAGTACATTTAAATTACCAACTTGAATAAGTACTTTGTAGAACCAAAGTCCTAGTATTAACTGTTTTTTTAGCACAATGGAGATGAATAGCTAGCAAAATATTAGAGCTATTTACCTATATCGTTTCCTGTTTAGAGTGTCATTGCTATTGGTAATTTGAAGGAGCTTAAAGGAAGTGAGAGAAAGACATACATAAAATGCAGGTGATGGGAAGGATAATAAACTAACGTACAGAAAATACTCAGCAGGACAGAAAGTGATGGCTTTGAATATTTTTATTTTTTTTTTCCCTGGAAGGACATCCAGTACCCATATTTACAAATGAACTAGTTTTGGTATAAATCCCGAAACCTAAAAAAAAAACCCAAACCAAAACATTGCAGGGGTTAGATATGAATACTGCAAAAGGTTAATGAGACAATATGAGTGTGAAAGACTTATTGATATATAAACAGTCAATGTCAGGAAAATATGACTGAAATTACAATGATACAGAAGAGCTAAAATAGACATATTTAAAGAGTGATGAGATGCTGTATTTCTAGCTGATATGGGGTGGAACTACAGATAGATAAAGATTTTTGAAACATTATGAGGAGGACTGAGAGGCCACAGATGTGCTTTGCACTTCTCCACCAGCCAGGTGGAAGGAGTGGGTGGAACTGAGGTACACAGAACATTAATTTCCAAGTTGTTAATTTTAGTATAGATGTTTTGTAGCCATTGCACAAAAGGCATCATTAAAAAGCAATTAATGTTAACACAGTGTTTTGTTTACAGTAATAAGATTGCTACATACTGAACAACAATTGGATAATTATACCGGTTGTGATTATTGGTTGCACAGATGGGAGGGTTTAAAAGCAAATTAGCTGATCAAATTCAGTTATTGAATTTTAATTCACTTTGGGATATTTTTCTTTGTTGTCTGGAAAAAATAATCCTTGTTATTCAGTTTGCTGTAAGAAGGTAGGAGATTTTATAACTTGTAAGCATTGGAGGGTGGAGAGGGGATGGTTTAAAATCTTCAGTCAGTAAGACTTACTTGTGCTTCAGCTTACTTAGCCTAATATACACAACTGCTAGTAAGAATAGCCACGTTTGCTGTAACCAACACTTCAGTGGCTGAAGTAAAAAAAATAAGCACAGACTCACACAGAATCACAGAATGGCTGAGTTTGGAAAGGGCCTCTGGAGGTCATCTTGTCTAAGCCTGCTGCTCAAGCAGGGCCACCTAGAGCACGATGCCCAGGGTCATCTCAGGATGGCTTTTGAATATTTCCAAGGAGGGAGACTTGCCCTCCCTGCCTCATGACTGTCTGGCAACCCATGCCAGTGCTTGGTAACACTCTCAGTAAAAAAGCGTTTCCTAATGTTCAGAGGGAAACTTCCGTGTTTGTGCTCATTGCCTCTGGTTCTGTCACTGGACACCATTGAAAAGAGCCTGAATCCACCCTCCCTTCAAGTATTTGTACACATTCATAATACTCCCCCTCAGCCTCCTCTTCTGCAGGCTGAACAGTCCCAGCTCTCTCAGCCTTTCTTCATACGTGAGATGCTCCAGTCCCTAAATCATTCTTCTTGCCCATTTGCCACCTTTGCAGTGAAGGCACCTTGCTGGCTCATATCCACCAGGACTGCGAGGTCCTTTTCTGCAGAGCTGCTTTCCAGATGGACAGACCCCAGCATACATTAGTGCCTAGGATTGTTCCTCCCCAGGTGCAGGATTTTGCACTTTTCCTTATTAATTCCTTATGGCCCGTTTTGAGAGGAACAAAGTTCCTTACGGCCCCTTTCTCCAGCTGTTGAGGTCCCTCTTGTCATGGTTGGGGCTGGACTGGCCACTGGGGTGAGCGACAGATGTTCTCCCACACCTCTCTTTTCGAGGAGAGCAGGGGGAGAGAGACACTTCTGGATGGTTGTACAACCCTCTGGCATATCAGCCACTCCTCCCAGTTTGGTGTCACCTGCAAACTTCCTGAGGGTACACTCCGCCCCATCATCCAGATCATTAATGAAGACTCTTAACAGGACTGGACCCAGTACTGACTCTTGGAACACACTGCTAGTCACTGGCATCCAACTGGTCTTTGTGCCACTGATCACCACACTCTGGGCTCAGCCATTCAGCCAATTTTCAATCTATGTCACTGTCTGCTCATCCAGCCTCTACATCAACAGCTTCTCTATGAGAATCTTATAGGGCAGAGTGTCAAAGGCCCAACTGTAATCCAAGTAGACAACATCTACTGCTCTTGCCTTGTCTACCAGACCAGTCACTTCGTCAAAGAAGTTTATCAAGTTGGTCAAGCATGACTTCCCCTTGGTGAAGCCATGCTGACTATTCCAGATGATTTGCTTATCCTTAACGTACCTGAAAATGGTTTCCAGGATTAGCTGCTCCGTCACCTTCCCAGGGATCGAAGTGAGGCTGACCGGCCCGTAGTTCCCTGGGTCCTCCTTGCCGTTCTTGAAGATAGCAGTGACATTTGCTTTTCTCCAGTCTTCTGGCACTTCTCCCAGTCTCTATGATGGTACAAAGATTGTGGAAAATGGCCTCACAATGACATCTGACAGCTCTCTCAGCACTTGTGGGTTCATCCCATCAGGGCCCATGGACTTAGGCATGTCCAGTTTGCTTACGTATTCCCTGACCTGATCCTTTTCCACCAAGAGTACATCTTCTCTCCTCCAACCTTTTCCTTCAGTCTCTGGGACCTGGCATTCCTGAAGGCTGGTCTTGCTAGTAAAGGCTAAGGCAAAGAAGGCATCCAGTACTTCAGTCTTTTCCATGCCCTCTGTAACCAGGTCCACTATCACATTAAGAAATGGGCCCACATTTTCCCTAGTCTTCCTTTTGTCTCCCATCTACTTATAGAAGACCTTCTTGTTGTCCTTCATGTGCCTGGCCAGATTCAATTTCATTTGGACTTCAGCTTTCCTAGCTTCATCCTTGGATGTTTGGACAGTGTTTCTGTATTCCTCTCAAGTTACTTGTCCTTACTTCTACCCCTGGTATGCTTCCTTTTTGTGCTTGAGTATGTCTAGGAGCAACTTGTTCATCCACACAGGCCTCCAGACATTTTTGCCTGACCTAGTATTTGTTGGGATGGAGCTCTCTTGAGCTTGGAGGAGGTGATCCTTGAATATTAACTAGCTTTCTTGGGCTCCTCTTCCCTCCAGGACCTTATCCCATGGGACTGTTCCAAGCAGATCTTAAAAGAAACCAAAGTCTGCTCTCCTGAAGTCCTGGATTGTGAGCTTGTTTTTCACCTTGCTCCTTGCCCTCAGGATCTTGAACTCCACCATCGCATGGTCACTGAAGCCAAGGCTGCCTTTGACCTTCACATCCCCAGTGAGCCTATTGTTGCTAGTGAGTATGAGGTCTGGCACAGCAGTTCTTCTCATTGGCTCTTCTGTCCCTTTGAGGAAGAAAGTTATCACCAATGCAGGAACCTCTTCAATTGCTTATGCCCTGCTGTGTTGTCTCTCCAGCAGATATCAGGGTGGTTGAAGTCCCTCAGAAGGACCAAAGCCTGCAAATGTGAGGTTTTTTGTATCTGTTCCATATGACCATAAGAACGGTCCATATGATCTAGAGATGTTCCATATGACCTAGAGAATTTCCCTAGCTTTAGTACTCTCCATCCCATGTAGTTCCTTCTGCTGTGCTCCCATGCAGTAAAACTGTCATGGGTGCTTTAAAGTTTATCCCTCCCGTTGGAAGGGAGGACTGTGGTTTTGTATATAGAAAGAGGCATCTAAATAATGTTATATATAAGCCCAAAGGAGTTTTCAATAATTCTGATAATACAATCATGAGTGTATAGCTACAAAAAAAAAAAAAAATGCAGTTATACTTCTTGTAAAAAGAAAACTTCCTGAAAGAAAAACTTTCTTGGCTGGTACATTTTCTGGATTGTGTGTCTTTTAGTCTCTGTGAAGATGTATCATTAATTTTCCCTTGTTATGGCTGTCTAGTAGAATTATCTGCTTTCCAACATTGTTTACAGACCTCAGATTAGGTCATATTCCCCATTGTGCCAAACGCTCTGCAGAATACAAATAAAATTCCTGGATCTTACAAACCAGGAAGTCTAACAGGTAAAAATGTATATTATTCTAAAAGCAATAATGGTCAAGAGTGTTACTGATTCCCCTCAGCTTCTCATTTCTGTATCATTTCAGTACTGCAAAAATAGAACATCTTTAAGAGAGTTGTCATACCAAAATTGCTTATATTTAGACCTGGTTTGTGTCTTTATCATGACTTTCTGAAATAAGAGTTTTGTGAAATAGGAGAATTAGATAATAAATTAGACAAAAGAATGCTTATTGTCATTATCACTAGACCAATATATTTTACACATAAAACAAAACTGACAATTTAGGTAGAACAAATACTAATCTATATTGTAGCTAGCAATAACAAATGCACACATTTTTGGTTTTATGTACAATACTAAGTGATTAATATTTCATAAGTTTATTGGACTGCCAAGCTGGAAGATCTTCTAAGTCTCTCAAATATGCCCAGTAGTGATCAGACAACTAAGGCAACTTATGTTTTAACAATTAAACATTATCTATGTGGTTCTAGCTACATTCATTAATGAGGAAGACTTAAGTATGTGTTTTTAACTCCATAAATCATCCATTAATATTTTCTGTAGGAAATAAATGGCTTAGGATGACTGATACCAGAGCAACTCTTAGTGGTCCAACAGGGAAGAAAACAAACCAGCCAACCAAAAAAAAAAAAAACAAACCTCAAACCCTACCACAAAGCAAAAGGAAAAAAAAAATAAAAGCAACACAAGGTTTTACTTACGCAAAGTGTCAGGCTTTGGAGTAACTTTCCATACTCTCATGGAACAATTGTTTCTCTAAAATGCAGCATCTAGATGAGGTTTTGTCTGTTTTCTATCTCTGCAAAATGGTCTTCTGAACAAAAAACTGTAAGCAATATCAAAATGTATGAAAAAGCCATGTCTTCCCCTACATGAAACACTTTCAAAACAATTTGACGTTACACAAATACTCTGGGAAAAGATGGTATTCAGGAAAAGACAAAATTCTCTCAGCTATTACTCAAGTTGTCTGTTAATGAATGTTTCATTTGCATTATTACATCATAGGTGTTCCCTGCAGAAACCACCAAAGCCCAGGTTTCATGGATCATGAGCTTTACAGAACAGTTAGCTAATGTCTGTTCTGACCATACCAGCAACCCCATCTGGAGAGTCAAAACGAGATAGTCTACAGGCTGATTAAAAGTAAAAGAATGAGAGCATTTTTTTCAATGCAAGATACTCAGCTACAAGCAGATCTGTCAGTGCTACTGGGCAACTCTCCTGAGCCTCAGCTCCAAATGGCAGGTTAGGTAGACCAAAATAGAGCGTGGAAAGACAGAGGAGGTCTTTCTTTGCTCTGAAACTTTCTGTACAATAAATGTGAGATGAATAACAGTGGTGATGGCAAACATTAGAAACACTTTCTGTGTGGCGTGCAATGTGTGTGGGAAGAAATGGCAGAGACTACTCCAGCCAGGTCCCGTGTTTTGGGGGACACAAGCCAGTTTCTCTTTCACCTTTGGCTCATCAATTTGCTTCCCACATTGGCAAGGAACAGAACTGGACTTAAATGCCCTACATCTGAATACTGGGATACTGAATACAAAAATCAGCCACATATCCTCTAACTCTAATTTCTTCAGTGCACTGGCAGTGATGTTCTCACAGCTATGAGATCCTGTGCTCCTGCAGAGGAAGCTGTGTGGATCCTCTAGCCTCTGGATCTCATTATCTGTCTGAGTGCAGCTACTTTCAGAAGCTACCATTCAAACACCACTGAAATTAACTCTGGATGCTTTCATTGGTGAAGGTGTATATGCCTGAAGGTTTTATACTATTACAAGGCTAGGAGGCAGTCGAACAAAGATTTTGTGGACTTTTGCTATGAGATTGCCAGAGACATAAAAGCCTAAGTCCAAGACTTAGGCAAAGTTTACCATTCCTACATTCTAACATGGTCCAAAAAACCAGACATGACCTGCTATTCAGAAGGTGCCTCTCCCTGGAAACATTTCTATTCAGCTGAAAGTTCCTTAAAAACCTGGCATTTGTCTTCTGCGTGGTTCCTTCTACAGTTCCTGGCTGCCCACATGCACTGAAATGTGAAGGGGTGACACTTTGCTTGATGTCCTGCTTTCCATACTGGCAGCCAGGCATGGTAATAGTAAGTGTGGTTTCCTCTGACTTTAAAATGCTAAGTCCAGAACTGAAGATTGAGACTCAGTTCACTCTCACATGGACTAGTGGTTAGAGCAATAGCCCAAGGCTTCCTAAGGTATACTCTCAGTTGATGTTGCCATATGGTGATTGAAATAAATATGTTTCTGACACTGAACAATGCCTTAAGAATTGTAGCTAACACATTGTCGTTTAAATTTCATAAGACCCTCTAGAAACAGATGAATAATTTTGCACTCATTTTTCCAGGATGAAAGCCTATATATATGTAGCTTACAACTAGCCTACAGAAGAATGGGAAGCAAAGTGGCTGCTGTTCAGGTTGGCTGATTTCTGACAGACAAGGAGTAGAACAGGAAACCTCTGTCAAACCTCTGTTGGTCTAAAATCAAAGTATATTTAAATAATACCACCATGAATTCTCAGAATACAAAATAGTGCCATTATTAAAATGTGCCATCTAACAGCAATTGCTAGTAATACAAAATAAAATTTGTTTCTTCTTTTGGTTTCCAAATTTTTCTCGTTCAGGTAAAAGGAAAAAAAAAACGATGATGGTGCACAATAAAATTTCAGGCAGCTTGAGAGCTAGCAGCTAGCCAGACACATTGAAACACAGAACAGTAACAGGCATTTATATTTAATCGATCCTATTGAGCCAAGAACAATATTTTAGAGAATACCTCCATTGTTCTGTGACAGAGGTGTTAACTGGGTGAATGGGATCGATCAGTGATGAGATGAAATGTAAATTGCTGTTAATGCTCTGCTACCAGCTGAGCAACTAAAAGAGAGAACTGTGACGAAACGGGCATGGTTACCCAGCTGAAAAACATGCTGGTCCTGCTGCTGCAGACTACTAATGTATTTGCACTGATTCACCTGGCAGAAAAAAATTGCTGAAAAAATGGCAGTGGTAGTGTTCCTCATCATCTGGAAAATGGGAACTTTCCTTCCCTGTCGTGAGGAGTAGAGGATGAATATGGAGTACTTCTGTAGCTTGCCATTTCAAACTCTCTAACGTAAGAACGGAAATCAGTAACTCCAGTAACTAGAGGGAGGAAGACCCCAGAGGTCTCCTTTCATAATAGATTCCAAATAAAAATATCCTGTCAAGAAACATAACAAAAAATCTCAGTACAAATGACTACACAGAAACACGATCTCCTCGGGGTCTGGCGTGCCACTGGAGAGGTATCAGTCCCAGTCTCCGTCATGTTGTCATGTCCCACCTCCTGGAGGTTATTGCCTCTCAAGTCTGCCAGTTGATCTGCTCCATAAACTTTCAATCAAAATGAATAATGTGGCAGTGGCCCTATCTAAATGTTTTAAACTACCTGGTTTATTTTCCCTGAAGTAGACTAGAGAGCAATCAAATGAGTATATCAGCTGGCAAATCTGAGGCAATGGTCATACTTGGCCATTCACTGTCAGGGACAATCAACCAAGTGGTGGCCTGGGGTTGATGAACTTCTTTCATAGAGTAGCTGGAGCCAAAAAAGGATGTGCAGTTGCAGCTTAACTATAAACTAAGTTTATTATATAAATTATTACAAATAAACTAAAAAAAAACCAAAACCTTTACAAGGAAAATTGTCTGGGTGTGTTCACTTTACAAATTAGCCCCAACAGAAGAAATATTGAAAACAGACAAAATCACATGTCTGAAATCCTAATCTGATATGTACGGGGAACTGAAAAGAGATCTTAATGGAAGCAGGTAACCTAAATATCACATAAGGGGGAAAAGATTTCACCATCTATGATTCACTTTAGTTTTGGTCAATATAAACAACTTTTCTGTAGAAAAGATGCTGAACTGGATCAACAGTAGATGTAGTCCAGTACAGCATTCTTTTATCAGCAAATGTAGTAATTCTAAGGACACTTCTGAGAAGGCTGTATCACATCCAAGACAAGTCAAGGGATCACCATTGAGGTGTCCATAGAAAAATGACAACAATAATTGGGTGATAGAAGATAAATATCTCTCTAGTAAAGTTAAAATAAGCATTAAGAAACATTGAACAACAACAAAAAAGTTTTTGAGATTCATAGATTTATTTTTTGTTTGAGAAGGAATAAGTTTCAATCATTTAATTCTTTTGTCAGGAATAGCTTGTTCTTCAGCACAAGGAGATTTATTCTAGTAATCAGTTATTAGGATAACTGAAAGTGCAACATCTCCCATAACTGAATAAAGGTAAGCAATTTATTGGATTTCTTTCATTCCTAAATATTTAGAACCCGTAGCTACTTAAATCATAAAGCAATGATGTTGTCTTCTTGTCTGCTTTGTCTCAAATACAAACAGTAATGTATGACTCTGAACAAAAGGGAAAATGGGGGCAGGGCACGTATGTGGATTCAGAAAATGATCAGCTAGAGACATGTTTGTTATCATGAGGAAGGGGGGTTAAATTCAAATTCACGATTTGAACCTCATCATATTTATGGTTAAAAAAAAGGAAACACAGAAACAGCTGTATGGAGTAGATCTATTGCCCATCTAGTGTAGTATTTTTGTAACTTTAATTTTACATCCTTGTTTATGACTGTCCCAGACACATGAGGATGTGTGTACTAATGCAGAAAGCAGCATATGTCACAACACAGGAAAGTAACCAGTCTGGAAGTAGCTTAATAACATCAATTCACAGCCATTTGCAGTTTTCTAAAAGTAAACTGCATGTTACACAGTGTCTTTGTGAACCAGCTAGCACCATTCAGTTTTGCTGAACACAGGCAGTTTTCCTCTAAGACTTTGTTATGCAGTAATAAGCAGTTGTCTAAAATGAATTTTATTAATGAATGTAACAAAAATCAGAACAAAATTTTAAAATAGACCTCAAATGCTCAAAAACATGTAATTTGAGCGTAGATATTCTGTCCAGAGTCATCAGGAATGTTCTTCTAATGTTATACACAAGCAAAAGTCTCTGTTGACAGGGCGACAACCATGAAACCGATACTGTGGAAGGCACAGAATATACCACGCATGCCAGGTACCACTACACAGACCACACTTCCAAAATAATGTCTGCTATAAGTCATTAGATACATAGCACTGGATCTATAGCTCATTTTATACATATATATTTTTGTATATATATTTATATATATAAAGAACATGCACATATATATATACACATTGCTTGTGTATGCAATAGCTAATAGACGAAACATTACAAACACACTCCATTATTGTGGGGTCTTGAGGGGTCCTCTATACCCCTGGCTTTCCTCACTCCTTTCTCCAGAAGTAACTTAGTTACCACAGGTCACCAATGCACTAGATTAATAGCAAATCTGGGTATCTCTTATTTCGTTATCTGAAATTCTTTTATCTAAAGGGAAACTAGAATGCAATTAAACAAAAGGTACACCAGACACCTAAGGAAGTTCTGTGGGCTAAACCAGTTTATCAGACTAAGATGTTGTTTTCACAGTGATTTATGCCTCAGAGCAAACACTGAGACTACTTCTTGCTGTGCCCACAGCCCTTTAAGGAGACAAAAGAGCAAATCTGCCAATCTAATACTCAGTTCTGTGACTAGTGTGCATGGAGAGCTGTTGCATTAGATACAATTTCACAGCAGTTTCCAATTTCTCTTTTATGCAGCTGTTTAATGTTTTTTTCTTATCCCTGGTTTGCTATTAAATACAATCTAGAAGCTATATTTTAAAATAAAATACTTTAAAGGAAACATTTAATACGATTGCCTTTTGTTGTACAAATGGAAAACAGTCAAACTGAAAGAAATACATACTCTATTGAAAATAAAGCAAACTTCGTTTTCTGTCTGTCATAATACTTTATGAAGGGAGAGAAGAATGGAAGCCAGAATATTGTTGTATTGACATAATTTGTCATTGTAGTAGCAGGATGATTTTTTCTTTTTTTCTAATAAGGATAGTTAAGATTTGATTATTCTCATTTGGACTGTGAATTAGTGGGAAGGGGCTGGGTCAAAGGAAATGTATCCCACGCCCATCCCTGACAAATATGACTAGGAAACTGGTAATAAAGGATGAGGAGAAGGCTGAGGCACTCAACATTTTTGCCTCAGTCTTCATTGGCAACCTCTCTTCCCACACCTCTCCAATGCATGGTCTGCAAGGCAGGGACTGGGGGAGCAAAGTCCCTTCCACTGTAAGAGAAGATCAGGTTCATGAGCACCTGAGGAACACGAAGGTAGAGAAGTCTACAGGACCTGAAGAGATGGATCCCAGAGTCCTGAGGGCATTGACTGATGTAGTTGCCAAAGCCATTCTCCATGATATTTGAAAAGTCATGGCAGTCAGGTGAAGTCCCCAGTGACAGAAAAAAAGGGAAATATTGCACCCATTTTTAAAAAGGGTAGAAAGAAGGAGCCTGGGAACTACCCACCTGTGCCTGGGAAGATGATGGAACAGATCCTCCTAGAAGCTATGCTAAGGCACATGGAGGACAGGGAGGTGATTCGAGACAGCCAGCATGGCTTCACCAAGGGCAGGTCCTGCCTGACCAACCTAGTGACCTTCTATGATGGAGTGACGACATCAGAAGACAAGGAAAGAGCTACTGATGTCATCTGTCTGGAATTCTGTAAGGCCTTTGACACGATCCCCTACAACATCCTTCTCTTTAAATTGGAAAGAGATGGATTTGATGGGTGGACTGTTCAGTGGATGAGGAATTGGCTGGATGGTCACATCCAGAGGGTGGTGGTCAATAGCTCAATGTCCAGATGGAGACTGAAGGCAAGTGGTGCCCCTCAGGGGTCCATATGGGGACTAGTACTGTTCACTGTCTTCATCGATGACATAGACAGTGGGATGGAGTGCACCCTCAGCAAGTTTGCAGATGACACCAAGCTGAGTGGTGTGATTGACCCGCCTGATGGATGGGATGCCATCCAGAGGGATCTGGACAGGTTAGAATAGTGGGCCCGTGTAAATCTTATGAGGTTCAACAAGTACAAGGTCCTGCACCTGGGCTGGGGTAACCCCCCATATCAATACAGGCTGGGGGATGAAGGGATTGAGAGCAGCCTTGTTGAGAAGGACTGGGGGATGCTGGTGGATGAAAAGTTGGACATGAGCTGTCAATGTGCACTTACAGCCCAGAAGGCCAACCATATGCTGGGCTGCATAAAAAAGCAGCATGGCCAGCAGGTCAAGGGAGGTGATTCTGCCCCTCTACTCTGCTCTGGTAAGACCCCACCTGAAGGACTGTGTCCAGCTCTGGAGCCCCCAACATAAGAAAGGCATAGGCCTGTTGGAGCATGTCCAGAGGAGGGCTACAAAAACAATCAGAGGGCTGGAACACCTCTCCTATGAGGACAGGCTGAGAGAGTTGGGGTTTTTCAGCCAGAAGAAGAGAGAGCTCTGGGGAGACCTCATCACTGCCTTTCAGTACTTAACGGGGGCTTATAAGAAAGATGGGGACAAACTTTTTAGCAGGGCCTGATGTATTAGGACAAGGGGTAATGATTCTAAACTAAGAGAGTGACAATTTATACTAGACATAATGAAGAAATATTTTACAATGAGGGTGGTGAAACACTGGAACATGTTGCCCAGAGAGGTGGTAGAGGCTCCATCCCAGGAAACATTCAAGGTCAGGTTGGACTGGGCTCTGATCTAGTTGAAGATGTCCCTGATCATTGCAGGGGTATTGGACTAGATGGCCTTTAAAGGTTCCTTCCAACCCAAACTATTCTATGATTTTATGACTAAAACTAGTCAAACATTTTTTGGCTAGGGAAAAGTTTGTACACCAAAGTAGAAGAGTAATTATTGCCAGGTGGTATGGCTGGCTCTGCGTAGTTTTAGAGCATATATAACCACCACCAATATGCTTTCTCTATTTTCTTTAAGAAATACTACCATAAAATCACGCATTACTTGAAAATCCTGAGTTAGTTGGTTGAGATCAAAGTTTTCTCCCACCTTTCCTGGTCCACTAGGTTGGCATGGAGAAAGTACATCTGTTCCTACTGTCAGTTTTGAAATGAGAAAACAAAGTTTCACATTGTATCTGGCCATTTTCAGTGCTCCAGCCTAAATGACCATTCATAACAAGACGAAGAACTGGCCTTTGGAATGAATCCAGCATGAGATGTGAATATAGGTCACTAGAGCTATTGCTATTTATTGCTCCTCCATTTCACCCCACTAAGCATACTGAGATAGCATTAATTAATAATCTGTGCTGAATATAAAACCTCTAATACCACTTACATCATAACAATTTTATAATGTGTTATATGTCATTAGAGATGACATAATGATAATACCCACTTTGTAATGGAAATCATTTTAATAGAAAGAGCATTAAAACAACACAGCACATGAAGAAAGTGTTATTTGGTATACATTCACTGAAGTACCACCCGGATGGCAAACTATGAGCATTTGGAAACTGGTAGGTAGCAACAGTAACATAGGTGCTTGCTCACATTATAAACTGTCCAAACAACATGGCAGGATGAGTAGAAGGCTGCAAATATGATCACCCTGACTCTCTTTGCTAATAAAAGCATGATATCTGTTCTGATTAATGAAATAATCAGAATAACACATAATAAACTGTCTTACTCTGTTAAATCTTAACTTTTCCCTTCAGTTTCCTCTCTGCAGGTTTTTTTTTGAAAAAAAAAAACCCAAAACTCTTTCATGTTAGTTTTTAATTAAGTGAATTCTAGGATTTGGACTTAATTTGTGAATGAATAAGGATGACAAGATCTTATGACTGGACTATGTGATATAAATGACAAATGTGCAGGGATTGCCACAAGGAAAGATTTTTTCCATGGTAAAAAACATACAAGCCAGGACTAGATTAAGTCCCTTCTATCACATTAGGTCTGAATCCTACAATCCATTTACCATTCTCTAGGCTGTGTAGGCAGTTTTACAAGACTGAATGTCAAACTGTTTTATCAAGAAAAGAAAAATAAGTTGTTCTTCCATTTCAGTCATTCCCATATCTGCGGGATGGTGTTCAGTAGGCTTTAATGAATATCTTTCATACTCACCAGACATAGTTCCTGTGTAGTTAGTCTAATTGCTTCCCTTATGCATAATCCAATGGTGTTATCTCTGCTACCACTAACTAAATAAATAAAAATACATCTAATGGTGTTGGAAGACGGCAATATTATTATTTTTTTTAGGAAGTAATTGACTGGTTGATTCTAATCTGTCATTTCTGGGTTTTTTTGTGTAACAATCCAAGCTCGCAGGCTAATCATTTGGTTGAAGGGACTTCATCTGTTCTTTTGGATTAAGAGACAACCCTTTATGTATAAAGTGTTTTCATGATACTACAACAGAAGTAGAATGTCATTTAACTATTTCGGCAGATAACATCAGGAGGGACAACTTTTTCATGCTTAGAGGATGATTCCTGGCCTTTATAGATGACACGGTCTTCAGCTGTCTTACACAGCAGCTTGCAGTTGCTCGTAGGTTATGTGGCCAAGGACTAATCACTGCATAGAGAGACCCAGGGTGGGTGAAGGAGCAGTGATGTGCAGAGGAACCCCCATAACCTGGTGAGGGCAAGCGGGGAACCGGAGTGACAACTCCGGAGACTGTAAAAGACCGAGCAGCTCCTTGTTGGGGTGTGAAACCCAGAGGGGAGCCAACCAACTCTCCCCAGAAAGCCCTGCAGACTGAAGGGGGCTGCTGACTAAAGGGGCTTATTACGGGATGCAGAGGGAAATGCGGAGCCTTGCAGCCCAATAAAATTTACGCTATGGCTGGTTGTGGTAGGTAAGCATAAATCATCAACCAATACATGTTAGATCTCTGTAGATGCAGAAGATGATACAAATTACATGGACAGTTTACTGCTACGTGATAACTTTAACCCTACCAGATCCAGCAGTCAGATAGAAGGGTTACTGAGGGTACTGCGGTTACAGTTTGCTGTAACTTCTGTCAATCTGGCTCTAAAAACAGTTTTATGTCTGTCTTTTGTGGGGCAAAGAACAATAAATATCTGACTGCTTAAGTGTTTTTATGTTGTGTTCAGCGTGTGAATGTGTGCACTTATGCCTTCAGATGAATATTGTGAGCTTGGTGCTATAAAGCACCGAGCAAATTCTGTATTAGAAGGCCCTCAACACCTCGTGCTGAGCATGTCCAGGTGTCATTTCTCTCTTTTGCCCTCAGAATAACAGAGGTCTCTGAAGCAAATACATCCAAATGACAAATGGGTTGGTTAATACTTTTGGCAGCACATTTCCACCTGCCTCCCTTCCCAGTGGAAAGAAAAATGTTTATCATTTAGATTCATTAGGTAATTCTCATGGGTTTTGTAACACAGGCTGTATAAATATACACAAATATGTATAAATAAATGATCCTGACACACAAAATCTTTTGGAATTATTATTTTAAAATCAATTAAAAATATTCTCTTCGCTGAATTGCTTTGTACACATTTCCAAAGCCATAGATACAGAACTGAAGCTGCTATTTTTGTCTCTGGCAATGTAAAAAAAAAAAAAAAAGAAGCTTGTTTTGTTTATAAAATAAATCGTACTTCCACTCCTAAATGCAGGGTACTGCGAGTATGGGAATGGAGGTGCTAAGCTTGGAAATCTGGATGCAGTTTCTTGCTCTCAGAACAGATACACCATGACCTTTACAGATTGGCACAGTAGTACAGGATTTTTACTATACATTTTCTGAAAAGCACTCATCTCTTTTCCTGTTTACTGAAGAACAAAATAAAGTCAGAAGTATATTAAAGAAAAAACCTAACTCTGCTAAAATCCAGAAGGGTTATTTTTTTTTTTTTTTCCGTTTAAGATATGTCATTATACTGATCTGTTTTATAGTAACATTTAGAAGCTACACCCAAGATCAGAATATGAAGATGGCTAATTGTTATACACTAATTTTAAATTATCATTTATTTTAAGAATCATTTAAGTTCATTAGAGCATCAGGTTCTTAATGACTAGATATATTTGAAATACATAGATATTGGTATGGAAGATAAAAGAAAGAACCAAAGCAAAAAAATTTTTTCCTCCTGGGTAAAATAAAACCTACTTTAATAATACATTGTACAGGTGTAAAGGAGTTGGAGTTATAATCTTATCTGTTAAGCATATACTTACACTACATTGCCTGACTTCAGCTGGTTCAAATTAGTTAGGAGTAACAGATGGAAATCACCCTGAGGTTAATATCTCTTCCTTTCTGAACTGCCAACTTCCAGCAGTTTTTTTTATATCCTTAATTTTGCTATGCTACTGCTTGCAAATTCACACTGTAAGCATTTTTCTTCCTTTTTGTTTATATTCTTCATTATACAACAAGGGTATCTTACATCTCTTTATTCATTATATTTGTCATATCTATGGTGGTATGCTTGTCCTCATGACTCTGCTGTTCGATTACTCTTACAAGCATTTGCTATCAGTTCTGCATTTCTGACAGCAAGTATTCTGAACATATCTGTTCTTTGAAGTACATTATTTTGATTTTCACTAAAACCTTACCAGAAATCACACAACAGTTATTTTTATGCAAAATGTTGAATGCTTAAGCTGCTGTGTAAGATATTAGATGCATGCTTAAGGCATTAAATGTGTGTTTTTATACTATGTAAGGATGCAAAGCTTTATGAGTGGTTGATAATGTTGTACACCAAAAAAGTGAAATGTTTCTACAATCTAAATAATCTACAGAAAAACAGGAAGGGATACACTGGAAAATCCCATCCCTGTTTTGTAGTAGGGAGACTATAAAATAGTCAAGACTCCATTTTGCTATAATCTGACACACTTAAGTATATGTTGAAGTCAAAGATAATTTTAAATACATGCATTTGCTTAAGTACTTAAATATGCTCCCAACTTCACAGATTACAGCAGAAGCAAAAATTGAACATGATCAGGTTCATTGTACACATCCTTAGACTCGATCAGGTTCATTGTACGCATCCTTAGACTCTCTTCCTATTAAGAAAACCCTTCTAGACACTAGTCCTGTAAAGCCTATGGAAAATGTCCTGAGGTGTAAAACGTTGTTCAAAGCTGACATAAAATATTTCATCAAAACAGAATCCTTTCTCTGTGTGTATGTGTGTGTGTGTAAATGAATGTACTTTAAAAATATTACTATCATAAAATATTAATATCACAGAATTACTATCTCTGTATTCCATGGGAAACATATAGAAAACTACATATGTCTCTGATCAGCTTAATCTTCAAAATTCTTCTTCTCAAAAGAATTCACCACTCCTGATATTGCATATAGGACAGGTTTTACATAAAACTGCTTATTAAAAGTATATTCTTTGAGTTGCAAAGTTAAGTGCCCAAAAAAGCACGATGGGAGATCAGGATTATGCATGTTAGTGTAAACCTCCTCCTGTGCATGAACATTATAATATAGTCATTAATTATGCAGGCAACATTGAGCTCTTTTAAACATTTTTCTGAAACATCAAGAATTGGGAGGGTTACATAGTAAAATTTCCTTGGTTAAATCAGACATAAAAACACACACTTGAAAACAAGGCTTTCTTAATGTTATAATAAAGGTGTTGTCAATAAGGATAAGGTTCACTAAACACATCTTTAGCGCTTGAATTACTAGAATTTCACATTGTGCTCACTAGGATTGTGCAGACTAGACTGCACATTGTGCAGACTAGGATTAAAGAGAGAATACTTGGCCTGTGACTTTCACAGGCAGGTAATGAGAGCAGAGACATGGTGGGACTGAGAAACTGTAAGTACCATTTCAGGTTCTAACGAGTGCTACATTCTGGTGATCATAGGCTCATCCCTGTCTTTCATAAAAACTTTGCCCCTTCTGCTCCTTTCTTCTCAGCTCTTCCATCTGGCCTCTTCTTTCCTCAATTCTAGGTTTAGCCATTCCAAGACCCAGTTTATTAGTTTTTTTGTTTTACTTTCTTCTCATTTTTTTTCCATTCTATTCATCTGAGACAAAAAATAATTTGTGATGTCTGAAAAATTAGGTCTGTGTGATTAGTACAGGCACTTTGTGTGGACCGCAGGAGCCCAGCTCTTCCTTCAGATTGAAGCATGACCTGTGGGACTGGAATCTTTGAAGATTTCAGATTTTAAAGCAAACAAGTCTTCAGAGGGCATGTGTAAATTGCAATTAAAAAAAAAAAAAGTCTTTAAATTTGACATACTTTTGTGGATTTTTGTAATGTAGACAAAAGAGTCACATTTCTTATGCAGGCCCTCTCTTTAGTACATTTCAAGTCCTTTTACTACAGCAGAAAAAGGATCAGAATTTTCAAAGAAAAGTCATCCTTTTTTTTTACAATGATGGAACAAAGTATTCTCCTGTATTCTAATCCCTAAAAATGCCTGGATATCTTTCTTCCTTCTTTTTCTTTTAATCAGCCTACAGGCTGGGAAATTTCGGTCCAGATGGCTGAAGTTTGGCAAACTTATAAACAAACGAAATCAGGGTCTTAAAAATGGAAGTGATGGGCAATGTTACTAATTAAGCATTCTATATTTATTTTGCCCAGCTGCCTCCTCTTTTCCATCTCCAAATAAAAATAACAAAAAAATCAGAAATTTGATTTTGGTAAAAGATTATGGGTTTGGGGCTTTGTTTGGGGGGAGGAATTAATGAAAACCTGTGTGTTAATATCTAAACACACTTTTAGGTAACTATCTTCCCTGAAAACTTCAATCTTCTTTCCAAAACACCTCTAAAAATGTCATTGTATGAATTATTTTAACTATGCTAATTCTAAAGTCAAACAGCTAATGTTCTCTCTGTAGATGTAAATTTTTGACAGCTATTTGTGTTCTAAAGAGTGAGCTTTTCCATTCGCTTTTACAACTCAACTGTCCAGCTTCATAGGTTTACCACTTGTAGCCAAATTCTATATCAAAACACAAGAAAAAGTAATGTAAAATCAGAGTGAAAATGTTGGTGACACTCTAAACTTTCAGTTCCTGGTTCCAGATGACTTGTTTCATCATCTTCTTACATTTCTTCTTTACATTTAGCACTTGGAACCTAATCGTATCCATTTTGTAAGCAGTCTGTCAAGCACCCACTGTTCGCTGACAGACAAGCGTATCTTTTCCTCAGGCCTGAGTGCCGTGCTGCTGGTTGGCTCCATGCTAAAGGCACTTTTGATATTATGGTCTTTATTTGAACTTTTGAGATCTGTGTTTGCTGGAGAAGATTTACACTCTGCATCTCAGATGTGGTAATATGGAAAAGCTGGAAAAAGACAGCCATGGAGCCACAGCACCATCAAGTGACAATTACCTCTGTCGCTGTAAACTCCACTTAATAAGTACACATAAAGTAGTCTTACTTTTGTCTCTCACACTCTCGCTGTCACAGGTATTTGAAAAATACCTTTGTAAGTTAGTAAAAACTGGTTAAATAATTAAATTAACCTCTTTTTTCATTGTTTAAAGTGGAACTTTCTTCTATTATGCTTTTTGTACTGTGTTTTTTGGAAATACTATAACACATTCAGCTCAGGGTATGTATCAGAAGGTTGCAATCAGGTGAGTGGGCTTTCTTTGCAGTTACTTTTGCTACACAATGTAATGTTGGGCAAACCATTTAGTATTGCTTTGCTTTAGTTCTCCTGAATGGAATGTGAAAATTAGTAGCTACCCCTGCTTTTAGTGCAGATATACAAATGAAACACATTATATCGAGGCATTATATAAGTCTAACTCCTTTATCATATTTTTTATTTATTTTCTCTTTCTCTAAGGAATTTGTGAGTGCTCAAATTGACAACATCACTGGTGTGATTCTGCAGAGACAAACATGGATATTCAAAGGAGCTTTCTGAAGTCCACACTAGTATTTCCAGTGGTTCCCACATTCCATCAGCTCTGTCAGGCAGAGAATATCCCATACACCAGGAAATCACCACAGGAATCACAAGATGGACATTAATTCTTCTTTTATCAGACCCCAAAGAAGACTTGAGGACAGCAAAGGACATAGGTTTGACCTGTGTGCTGAGTGGAAGGCAAAGGTGATTTTCTTCTTCCGCTTGTCCCACAGTCTGGAGTTTTCTAGCACCTGCTTTGATTCCACATGCGAAACCACCCTTGAGCTGAGCTATCTCAGGCCAGCCAAAGAGGCCTTTGAGACTATGCCTTTCCTCACGTTTTGTGTTCAGAGCAAAGGACAGGAAAATGGAGAAAACTTAGCTTTATGTCATACCAAGTGTCCTAGTGTAATGTAAAGCTAAATTGACATTGTCTTTTCAAATAGTACACCTCCTTCATAAATATTCTATCACATGAACGGAAAGATATGACAGAATGTAATATAGGAGGTTTTATTGCCTAAAATGTTATACTACAATATAACCTAGAAGAATGATTAATAGTCCATTAATACATCATATATATGTATACAGAGATATATATATAACATGTATACATGATGTATATATATTTATATTATAACAGTGTAACAGGGGATTTTTCACTTTCATTATTCTTGTGGATTTTATTTTCAAACTTGACCACTTAATAGTGGAACAATCACAGAATCATAAAATGGTTTGGCTTGGGAACTAGATCTCTAAGGTCCCTTCCAACCTTATCCATTCTACGATTCTATGATCACCTAGTTCCAAATCCCCTGCCATGGGCAGGGACACCTTCAACTAGATCAGGTTGCTCAAAGCCCCATCCAACCTGGACTTGAGGTCAGGGATGGGACATCCACAGCTTCTCTGGGCAACACATTCCAGTGTTTCACCACCCTCACAGTAAAGAATTTCTTCTTAATATCTAATCTAAATCTACCCTTTTCTAGTTTGAAGCCATTATCCCTCACCCCCTCCTCATCTTCCCTGTCTGTCCTTCCTAAAGAGCCTGTATCCTTCCATTCCAACACTCCAGTCACAGGATCCATCCCACCATGTCTCTGTGATGCCAAAAAGACCATAGCCCTGCAGGTGTGCACACGTCTCTGATTCCTCTTGTTTATGGAATGCTGCATGCATTTGCATAGAGGCATTTAAGTTGGGTCCTCGATGAATCTGACTTACTGGCTGGAGTGGCTGGAATTCCTTTGTGCTGCACTCCAGGTGCTCTCCTGCTGACCTGTGATCCTTCTCCAGGCTCTGGGTATCTGTTGCTGGTATTGGCATCAAACTAGTAAGAGTGGGATGGATTGAGGTTCCCCTTCCCCAGGAACTTTACTTTAAAGCACTACTAACCAGTCTGGCAAGCCTTTGACCGAGGATGTTCTTCCACTTCTCTGACTGATGGACCCCATCATCCCCCAGTAGACCTTGTTTCTCAAAGCAAGTTCCATGGCCTAAGTAGACGAACCCCTGGCTGTGGCATCAGCCCTGTAACCATTTGTTGATTTGCCAGATTTGACTGGCTCTTTTAAACCTCTTCCCTTTGACTTGGAGGATTGGTGAAAAAATTGCCTGTGCTCCAGAGTCCCTGACCGGTGCCCCCAGGGCTCTGTAATCCTTCCTGATACTCCTCATACTGCTCCTGGTACCCACATGAAACAGCATCAACAGATAATGATCAGTGGACTGTACAAGGTTTGGTAGTCTCTTGGTGACATCCCTGATATGAGCCCCTGGTAAGTAGTACACTTCTCTAGAGAGTGTGTCAGGTCAGCAAATGAGTGCGTCTGTACCCCTCAGAAGGGAGTCACCTGCTGCTATCACCCGTCACCTTTTCTTATTTGCAGTGGTTGTTATGCAGTGAGCAGACCGGGCTGCCTTACTCAACTCCAGCATCTCTCCTGATGTGACTGGTCTTTCCTCTTCAGTCTGCAGAACGAAAGTGAGGACTGAAGTGGTCCTGCAAGGGCACCTCAGGCTTTGGGGGAAGTGTCTTCCTCCTGCTGGTTCTTGCTGCTGCAAGATTCCATTCTTCTGCATTCCTAGCCACCTCTCTTCTGTGCGCGTCGGCGAGGGAGTGTTTGGCTGTTTGGCTGTGGGCTGTGGGTCCACTGCAGACTGAATAAGTAAGGACATCATAAATATTTTATTCAAACACCAGAAGTAGATTCAGGAACTGGATATATGCCACCATTTATGCTCATCCTTGATTCTGGAGAAGTCAAAGTGAGAGGGAGAGTAATTTGAGTTAATGGCTGTTAGACTATCAGTAAGTAAATAATGTCAGACATTAACTGGCTTCCTGAGGCCAAAATCTGCAATTCTGTTAATGTCCCAGACAATCTGACTGAAGTCACAGGATATAATCAGAAACAAATGTAGCCTTTCTCTTGCTTGTAGGTCCCTCACTCTTGCTAGGTAACTGGGGCTTGCAACTCCCTGGGGGAACACACACAGCTCCAGCCAGATGGATGTGGACTTTCAGATGACACAAACCCTTCAGATAGACTGTGAAGGGAAACAGGTCTTTTTTAAGCCAAAGCATTCTACATAAGTTTTTGCAAATGGACAAATGTAACACGTTGCTAAAACACGAAGAAAAAAATAATACCAACAAAACCAAAACCTCAGATTCTCTATCCCTTGGGAAAAATATTGATGTGATGGTGGTAAAAGTGATGATATAAGACACAAGTACCCAGATTCCAAAACCTCCTCATGTAGTTTTTTGAAATATGTGATTCCCCACTATGTTCAATCTGCCTGTACATCTGGTCCCAAAACATGATTTGTGATTTTAATATGGTTGGTAAGACATAAGCTAATATGTTTTTCTCTGCTGGAGCTAAAGCATTCAATGCAGGAAAAAAAAAAATAGAGAGGGAATCTCTAACAATTATGTGAAACAAGAGAGAATTTCCTGTGACAATAGCCCAGGAAAGTACAATGTTTCTTAATCTTGCTGCCCACAAGTCACCCCAACATCTCTATGGTCTTTATATTGAATAGCCGAGTAGAATAAGGGGGACCTCACTGTTACAACGACACTCCTGCCTGAAACTTCACCCTGTTTTGATGCTGTTTACTTTTTTAAAAATGTACCTGTTGAGTTTTTGCATTAAACATTGTCAGAGCAACAACAACAATAAAATAAAACCCACATAAAAAAGGTCTTTTTTTTTTCTAAAAATGCTGAAGTTGTTCTGGGATTCCACTAATCACTGGCTTTTCTACAAGTCAGTCTCAGCTATCTGTGTCACAGCATTCACAACATACTATTTTTCCATTAAGACACTTAATATTACGCTATATATAACAGCCAAAGTTTTGCAGTGCTGAGCAGTTTCTCTAGCAGCTGCCACTGTTTTCTCCTCTGGCATTTGTATCATTCTGGTACTGTATGTAATACGGAAGTTGTAATCAGCTTGCTCTCATTTCATTCCCTTTGCCTGAAGTCTTGTATATGCTCTATGTAACATGCCATTCTCTTTTAACAACATGCCCAGGAATTTCCCACCACAGACACCCCAAAAATTCTGGTTTAATTCTGAAGGGTTGCTGTTGCTTGCTGAGAATATCAGAGACACCATCAATCAAAACGGGAAGGTAAATCTCTGCATTTCAAGTGGTAACTTAAATGATAGAGTGTTATAGTTGTGAGTGTTTTGTGGTTTTTTTTCACAATGGAGTTATTTTGGCTTTAAAATGTGAGTTTTGGTTTGGTATGCTTTCTCATGTTTTTTCCTACCAGGGTGAAAGTGGTTTAAAAAATCTTTTTAATCCTTGGGGAATAAGGCCCATAAGAATATTTTTATTGTAGTGTGATTGATTGCCAGTTTCTTCAGCTCTTACGAAGATATCTCTAGAGATGTGATCTTTGATAGGTACTTATTTTTATAAGCCAGAGATTTGAAAGGGCCCACAGGGAGCCAGGCACATATTTCTCAGCAAATTTTTGAGTGGCAGGGTGACAACCTCCTCTGTACACCACATTCCAGCTCTAGGGCTTATATATTGTTCCTCTTTCTGAATGCCAAGCTCCTCACAGGGCTAACTCCAAAAAATTATGTGGGTACCGTGACACTGGGTTTTGCAACACCTTATTTTTGCAATGATGGCCCAGAAAATAGAATTAAGGGTGTTATATTCAAGTTTAGGCCCCATGGCCTTAGAGTAGACGTGCTGTGCTCAGACAACAGAAGATGCCATGGACTGGGAGGAAGCTTGAAGCTGCAGACTCCCCACTGTTGTATGATCTGAGGAAAGATGCGAGGTGCAGGGTGGTTGTTCCTTCCATGTCTTGAGACTCTTTTTCTGAAAGTAGGCATGTGTGGCCTCTCCTGTACTGATCATTCCCTTAAAAGATGGGAGTGAAAAACATGATATACTCCTCCTTTTACCTGCTTACCTGTCAAACTCAGGACACTCTGTCTTCCATTTAGGATTGCCTATGCATTTTATCGCCAACTTTGTGTATCCAAAATGCACAGAGTATAAGAGCAGTGACTGGGCATCAGACCTCCTTTTTTCATCCTCTTCCTCTCTACTTAGCGCTTGGGGTCCAACTGCCATTCTCTGGTCAATCACATGATTTTTTCCCCTGTATTTTGGTAGAGCTGCAATGTTAGTTATTGAGTATATCCTCTTTCCCAAAACAGCCAATCTTTTGCATGTAAGAGAGGTGAGAAATATTGAATTTGATCCCCACTGTAGGGAGATGTGAAGCCCCCTCTCTGTGTTGTGGAGGCATGTTCAGGTTGCTTCTCCCCAGTTACTGTGTCTTGGTTTGTGTTACACAGTGAAACACGCGGGCTAGACAGGTGTTGGATCAAACAAAGGCTATTCCAAAAGAGCACTCTCCAAAATTCTTACAGTGTAGATACTGAGGCCTCGGCACCAAGTGCTTTTTGTTTTAAAGATTTGCCAGCATTGCTCTCCACTACTTGTTAGCCCCAGCTGATGTGGGCTTCTCTGGAGAGAACAGGGGAAGGAGGTGATCATACTGACAGGGGCAGCACCAGAATTTCTGTTAGCTTTTCTCCACTGCTGCTTTTCATGGAGCCTGACTGAATGGGCTGATATTCAGCACACTATGAAACCACCCTGCTTGAACGACTTCAGCAGAGGAATGTCCTCTTTCAAATCTAAACGTTGCTCTTAACTTAATTTGGGAATGGGTTTTCCAATTGTCTGACCTTTAAAACCAAAGTATTTTTTCAAGATCACCAACTGACATTTTAATTATACAGTAAAGAAAAAAAACCAATTCATCTTAGGAAAATCTACATCGTGTTTATTAGGTTCTAGCTAGCAAAGGACAATAATTTAGTTGTATGAGTATTTGTGTGTATGTATACAATGTGTATCTGTATTTGTATTTATATTTATATTTTTATATTTATATTTAGCAAGAATACAGTACTTACATTTATCATGAGGGAATCTTCTATCACATTTGGAGTCCAAAGAAACTAATGAATTGATTACAGTAATAATGGAGATAAATGAAATAAATTGTTCTGCAGAAACAGAAGTTGAAGTCTGAATTTAGTATGCCTGCAGTATAATTTTTCAGCTAATTCCTATATCTATAACACATACTTGAAAGGAAATTCTTAGAAACTGAATCATGCAAGATGATCAGCATTGTTTGACAGGTCCCTTCTAGAAGTGTAACGGTGCATTTCCTTGGGCTAATTTTATACAAAACTGACAGATAAAGACTGGTCTGAGGTTCCTGTGGCAGGCGATTATTCACAAAGTTTCTAATTCAATGGAACACTCATAATCCAAACAGTTATTATTAATTAATAAATTAATAAATTAATGAGTTATATTACTGAAGTAAGTGAAAAGTACTAAATTAATTCTACTGTTCTGAACTCTATGAGAAGGTTGTCATCATTTAGGAACTGTTTCAGTTTTTTCATTTTCTTCCAACACAAGATTCTTGTGTTGATGACACTGAAATCAGAAATGTAATTGTAAAGTAAGGAACTTGGGAAACAGAACGATTGAAAGAGGTTGCACAGCTAAGATTTTATAAGTAGAGATAATTACATTTTTTCATTAAATAAAAAGGCCTTATCTTTCTAGTACCGTGATCCCATGGTACTACAAAGTAGTACGCTACTGAAAAAAGCATATTTTACCATTAAAAACAGACTTAAAACTACACAGTTGGCCAAGATTTCTTTTAAAAATGACTAGTAGTTTTACATATCTTACTATCTAATAATATCTCCTGAGTTATTGTAAATTAACATTACTCTTAGAAAGTGTCAGATGTATGTTTTTTTCAAAGTACAACTCCTTAGTTTGTAGGCCCTTCAAAACTGAATCACAAAACTGAAATGACATGAACTTTTGAAATTAAATCTGATTGTTATATTGTGTTTTATTTGTTCATGGCTTATGCTTTTTGCTCAACATTTTCTTAATCAAAGCATGCAGATTTCAAATCTGTCATCAATTATTAGAAATAACTGCTACTATTTCAAAATACTCTAATGACCTGTCAGCCTTTTTCAGATGTCTTTCAACCTCCAGATTTTGAACCCCAAAAGCTCTGAAGACACCCTCTAACTCCTTCTGTCTCTGTTGGTCAAATGGCTGCAAGAAAATATGGAGCAGAAAGAATTCCCTGGAGAAAATCTTGGTCTCATCCTGCTTGCCCTAACATGACAGTCCAGTGGAATTATGAAGGCAGAGATGTCATGATACACGTCCTTAATTGTAGCTCTATAGATCTACATTGCAAACTACTTGAAAGTAAGATGGAGACTGCGAAGTTCTGTGGAATTTATCTGTCAAAGACTCTCTGCATGCAAACCAGTAAGTAGGAAGGTGACTATTTTATACCATCCCTACAGTTCTGAAGTGCTCTATAAGCATGTCTTCAGAACAAGGGGTCTCATTACAGAGAGATTTCAGAATGCTCAAAGGTGCTTATCTCCTGTGCTTTCCTCCCAAAGTGATCCAGTGGAAATGATGCATAGGAAAAATATATTTTTTTAAGGAGAAAAAACAAAATTTTTACTAGTCCAGATTGCGTGAAAGCATTTGGATCTTGCTGCTGATGCAAGTTGCCTTTGGATAATACTCAGTCTGGGTTAGGCTGGTAAAACCTGGCCCTCAAAGAGAGGAGCAAATGATATTCAGCATTTTTAAAGCATCATTTTGATGCCAGGTGACAATGGCTCCTTTCAAAATGAGAAATAGAGGGACGTTGTATTGATCTTTCAATAAAGATCAGCCCTCCTGCAGTTGCAGAGTCTACAGCAATAGCTCCTATGGTACAATATACTTCTTATTGGCAGAAGTGCTGAAAATGACTAAATGTGTCTCTGCATGTTCCTTCTTACCCACGCTATTACCACGCCATGGAGAGGGAGGACAAAGAGCAAATTCCATTCAAGGTAATGGGCTGAGGTTGTTCCGCTCATTACTTTTACTGTTAGCGAGCGTACTGCACAGAGGGCTGGTGCTTATTCCATCCTCAGCACAGCACAGCTTGGTGGTGCTGGCTGTGGCATGTTCGTCCCCTGGGCTATAAAGTTATGCTAAGGGCTCTAGCACAAAGCAGTTTTGTTTACCTTGCCCAGAGGGTACAGATGGTTAACACTCCTCAGTACTTGGAGTGTGAAAATTATAAAGTTGGTCCAAAGAGTGAACTTGAGACCCACTTCTTTCAAGTTATAATGGGATATACACATATACATATTTACTTTCTTCCCTTGTGATTTTCAGTAGGTGGTAAATTACGCTCTAGACAGATGGACGGTTAGTTCACAGGAGTGGGGATGAGGGATTCAAATCAGCAGGTTTCACTGGCATTGCTCAGACTGTGTTGGTTTGTACCAACTGAGCTCTTGACATTAACTTCTCAGATCAGTCTCATTCATCAGTTAAATACCTTCAGATAACATCACCATTATAAAAAGTGTATATATTTACTTGTTTCTGTTACATGCTGATGAGGTAACTGTTTCCAACAGACTCACTCTATTGTAAAAACCAAATGATACCACATAAGTACGTATCCTTATGTGCCACATTAAAATCAAGATCCCACTATAGAGTACTTTTAAAACTATTAAATAGTAACCTTATAAATTTTTGCCAGTCAGATTTCTTTTTTTTTTGTCAAAGCATAAGTGTACAAATGCATTTTTTGTACCCATCTAACATATATTGTTTTCTATTTCTCTGGACAATTCAACATGTCATATTTCATTAAAAAAAGGGGATCACTCTGCCGTAGATGTGGTTTGTGATTTTTCATTGCCATAAAAGAATATGGAAATGCAATAAATGTATTCAAAGAACAATAATAGATTAAAATTTATTTAAAGACAAAGAAAACATCCTCAATTTCAAATGTTTGAATTTTGGAGTAAGTTCTATTGGATTTTAGGGAAAAAAAATAAATTACACAGTGGCAATACATCATGTGAATTCAAATCCCTCCCTGGAAAATCTGATTTTCCAGCATGGAAGTTGAGGTGGAGGTTTCCTAGAAGGACGGGTTGGTAAGATAAAGAAATGTACCTGAGTACTGGAAAAGCCCCAGAGGAAAGGTAGCTAATGAGAAGAACATTTATTTAGAGAACTTGAGTAGGAAATAATGGAAATGACATTGAGTAAAAAAGACAAATGAGTATATTCTTTGCTGCCACTGTCAGCAGAGGAGGAATGTGAAGCTGAGAGAAAGCCATGCTGCAAGAAGCGTAAATAATCACTGATCTCAGTACTTACATACTAATTTATATTAGCTAAAATCCTGCCCATGATCTGAAGTGGAAGCAGAGCCATATTTGTGAAGGACCTTGATTAAAACAGAAGTCTTTACACCTGCGGCCACCTCTAAGGAGGGTCAGGCAAAGATGGCCTCTGGGTTCATGGCACACAAATTCAATTTGACTCTCAACTTGCAGTCTGCTATCTACATATGGAGTTCTGAAAAAATGCTCTCAAGTCCAAAAGCTGGCACATAGGAAGGTGACAGAATACCACTGATGACCTCATGAGGATATCTGCATCCACCCTTTCCCTGGGGTACTTAGTGTCCCTGCAGCCAGAGGGAAGATAACGGTTTCTTCTTCTGCTTATGTAATAATAAAAAAATTCTCTAAAAATTTCTAGATATCATTAATACTGCACTAAGTGAAATAACATGTAAATACCATCAATTTGTCTTCACGGGCAAAGGTCTTGGGAAAGAATAAATCAGTTGGAGGGGGGGAGGTGATGGGTGTTGTGCTTTAGTTTAAAAATATGTGCTATGTTATCCCAAAAATTTAGAAGTGATTGGTTTGGTAGTTTACATGTCTTCCTTCATTAATCAACCAATTCAACGCTGTAAAATATCAAGCAGTTTCTATGACACAAATTTTACATAAATTGTCTGAACTTATCTTAGAAAGAGAGGCAAAACCACCCAATGTGTCAAAACAAAATGTATTAGTGGGAAGAAAATCTCTCTCACCCTAGATTTGCACTTTATCAAGTTTCCAGCAAAATACATATATGAGAATTACAGTAAATGGTAACAAATGAATAATGCAAGGAATTTTAATAATGAGTAGCTCGCAATTCCTCTATTGCCCAAGCACAAGCCTTAATGAAGACTTTGGGCCACATAATAATGATGATGATGAAAATATAAAACTTTGACAACAAAGGTTTTATATGATGCTGATTTAAAATCTAGCAATCTATAATAAACATATATAATCTCTACATATATATAATGCATTATTTTCACACTTTCAGTGAAACTTTTTTCCAACATGTTTAAGCAAAGACTGGTAAAAGGTTTTCTACTTGGATGTCTGTCTAAATTAACTTCAACTGGTCTTTGATCAATTAAACAATACAAAGTGAAGAGAAATAACTCATCAAAGAGATTTCAGCAGACAAATGAGATCCAAAATGTGTAGCTGTCTTTAAAATGTTTTGCAAAATTACCATGCTCATAATACCTTTATTTTTGACGATGGTCTTAAGTTAGGACAAAAATGAGTGACTTAAAGATGCTATAAATAGACTGAGTTAACAAATTTTGAAACCTGTCATCTCAAAATTGATATTTCATTCAAAATCATGTAATGGATTAAATCAGTTAATCACAAACACCATAGGAAGTACTTAGAGCTACCAGTAGTAAATAGAAACATTTAAAATGCCACTGAGGAACACAGAGATGTTTAAAATATATAATATATTCTCACAATGAGAAATTGAATTTTCAGAAATAAGTAGTTTCTTTCAGCATTCATTTGCAACATCTAAATAAATATTTAATAGATTTTGTAATAGCCACTGTGCACTGCAAGTTTTTGACAGAACAACTGTGGCAATTCTGCACATATTATTTACTCTGCCATAACATTGGATCTCAAATAAATATCCAAATACATAAAGCAGAGGTTTAGGTTATTAAGATGACTGCTTGTGCAATGCCAAATCAAGGGCTAACTCATGTACGTTTTTAAGAAACATGTTCATGATCAAACTCACACTTTGCAGGTTTGGTCATCAATACGTATTATGAAACAAGAAAGCACCTGAGCATGTTTTAAGGTTAGCTTTCATTATTCCGCACCTTTTTTCTCCTAGTGTTCTCTCGGAGAGTGAATACTGGTACAAATGCAGGTGCAAAAACATTTCAGGCATTCAGGAAAATATTAAATATTTATGTGTATTCCTCTAGAATTCTTTGGGAGAAAGGAATGAAAACAAATAGAAGGAAATTAGAAAATCACCTTGTAACAATGAAAATAAAAATCTAAAGAGGAGTGGAGAAACTTAGAGTTCTGCTTGCAATATTATTCTTCATGCAGAATTTTTTTAATTTGTTACAAATGTTTCACATACCTGACTAGTTGGTAGCAAAGGACATCCCTGTCCATGTTAGTCACTAAAGAGTCCCAACAGTGTTGTTATAAATTGGAAGGCTCAGTAAGAGGAGTAGATTGAAACTAGTGCTAATATGCTCCTGATTTCTCAAAACTAATGTTTCCTTTTAATTCAACTCAA
Source organism: Anarhynchus alexandrinus (assembly GCA_008711295.1). Classification (NCBI taxonomy): domain Eukaryota; kingdom Metazoa; phylum Chordata; class Aves; order Charadriiformes; family Charadriidae; genus Anarhynchus; species Anarhynchus alexandrinus. The sequence goes on from VUYV01000266.1 coordinate 510,953, forward strand.
AAGTTTGGCTATAGCTGCCTAGGTGATCCCTGTTTTCAGCTGCCTGCTGATTATTTTCTTCATAAAGTGAATAGGTATCAGGGATGTGCTGGAATAATTCTTGACCTTTGAAGTTAAAAGGCATAGTTGATTATTGTAAAGTCTAATTATCCCTTACAGGAATATTCACAATTGGTAACTTTGCTTCAAAGAAATTTGGATCCTTGGTGCATACTTAATGAAGAGAGGAAGGTTGCTCCAGCGGCTGAGTTAGACCAGGTGACTAACTTTTGTTTTTCTACATTCTTGATAGTTTTAGCAACACATTTGAACAACTCCAGTTTCTTGAAGAATGAGACCAAACACTCATCAGAAACTTTGTTGATTTTAACATACATAGACAGGGCAGAAACCTTTATTAATATCTGACCTGCTGGCAATACTTTGTCTAATGATGTGATATACCAGCAGTGGTATTATGAAAAAATTACTGGGTGTATTTTCACCTGAAAATATTTTGTCTTCTGGATTCTTACAATAGCAACACCAGTACTCAAAATTTCCCCACAGTGAGGAATTCAAATGAATGAACTCCAGTAGTAAAAAGATAAAAACAGAGGGGAAAAAAGTTGTGGGGTTTTTTTTTAAAGTAGCAAAGATAATAATCGGCAGGCTTATTCAGTAACCTAAGCCTTGCATCAAGGTAAGCCATTTATTTCAAGTGACATGTGTAGATCCCTGAGGCTTTGAGGCCACAGCTCATTTGTGTTGTTGGACACTGACACACACAGACTGATGAAAGATAGGCAAAATGTGAGAAAAGTGAAGAAATCATAGGAGTAAAGGCAAGATAGCTGTCAGGAAGCCGTGCATGGACACAAGCAGCTTATAGAGTCTACGTTCAAGTATAATGTCTCTAAGGAGTATGACCTTAATAAATACAGTCCATTACATCTTTAGAGTCAGTACAGCTTCAAAGCTATTTGCATATAAATGATTGCATTTTCTGTCACCCGGTGTTATCTGATGATTATAATAAGCGTAGCATTTTTTTTTATTGTTGTTCGTGTGATTTATTCTCCAGTTATGCTTAAAAGCTACAGAGAAGAGCTACTGGTATCAGCAGAGCTTGGAGCTCTCCAAAAGATGAATCTAAACAGATTCAAAGACCCTACGCTTTTGGTTTTTTTTCTAATTTCCCAGTACAAAATTTTGTTGCCTTTAAGTACCACCACACTCAGTTGTTTGTTAGAATACTGTAATACATTCCACAGACACATCAAGACTGAGTTGACTGTTGATTTAATATAACCTAATGATATGACACTGTGATGAGAAAAATAAAACTATGATGAAGAGGGCTATATCATCAGCTACCTGGGGACACAGAAGCTTTTCCAGACTTAGTACCACAGAGGGATACCAATAAATAAAAAAACCCAAACAGTAGTCTGTATTGATAACCAAATACATCTAAGTTTGGAGTAAGATGTCAACTGATGAGGAACATGGCGCATACTGTGATCCTTAATGCTATATTCTTTAAAATTATTAGCATATTGAGAAGAAAAGGAAAAAAAGACAGCAAAATAGAGGCAGATAACATTGATAAGAAACATGGAGAAGTAGAAAAAGCCACACTCTTACCATGCTCATAATCTTGGAAGAATTATGTGACCTAGTTCATTCTGTATTGCAAATAAGAGATCATAATCAGGCTATGCCTGTGCCCAACTTGATTATGGGAGTTGTGCAACCGTTCACAAGTCTGAAGACATGGCAACCTGCATTCCGTTGGTAGCTGAGGTACTTGGGAGACTAAATTCTTCTTGACTCAAGTATGAAATCTGAGCTCTGTGGGTTTTGTCCCTGTGCAATACTTAAATTTAGATTGTTTGAACTGGCATAATCATTTGAGAAGTGGATGATTTTATCTTCTGTGCTCCTATAGATGTTACCTCTTTCTCTCCTTTCTAGTTCTACCATCTTGTCTAGTATGATATGACGTTATTTAAGACTAGATTATATCCTTTCTTGACAATTTCCCCTTGTCGAGGATGCTGTCCACACTTATAGCTCTTCCCACCAAGATGATTTAAGAAGATTAATTATGATTTTCTTATTAAATTTACCACAGTTTTCTATAAACAATATGCATAATTGTCTTCAGAGAAATCTGGGGTGAAATGGTTTTCTGTACAGAACACATACTTAACACAGGTTAGGCTGCAGTCTAAGCTGTTATTCATATTTGACCTAAGCAACTAAACCAGAATTTGGAATTCTGTAAACGAGTTTCCTCCAAAAAAGAGACTGCTGAAGAATCACTGAACTCTAAGTTCCCTGAATGAAAGAAAAAATTCTATTGCTCGTGGTGCCAAACTCCTTTCAGCCAACATTTACCCTTAAAGATCTCACCGCTGTGCCACCAGGGCTTTTATGACTGAATCTGGAGGTTCCCATCTGGCTCACTGGTGTCCTTCTCTCCTGCCTTGCCTCCACTCGCTCCAGAGCTGTGCCTCACAATCTCTGTTGGATTTAGCTGCAGTGACTGCAAAGCTTTTCGGCTCTAGCTATTTGCTCTACTCCTTCACCAGGCAGCATGTCTTGCCCTCAGCTAGTGCAGCTAAAGCCCGAAAATAATAATGTAAATGCAAATTGATGGCTGTTTTAAGTTAATATGCCAAGTTATGAACTAGTACATTTTCTGCAATAACAGCCCCTAGAAGAAGTAAAAAGCAAAAGCTCAAAGTAATAAGCTCTACAGCCACCGTGGCTCTATGATTACATGATTACATATGAATACATGATTAGTACCCTCACACACCACTTCTACAAAAACAAGATAAGAAGCTGCATTTGCCCATGCAAATAACAATGTGTAGCAGCCTCGGGAGAGTGTTTTATAAGGATGTATACTTAAACTCAAGTTAGAGGCGATTATTGTTTCAGCTGTACCTAGTCCTATGAAGAAATTTAATGAAATTTAAAAGCGGGAAGTAAATGTGTTAGCCGGTATCAGTTGTGTATAACTCAACCCACAGCACTATTTATTCTTTAAACATCAACATGTAGTGAGTAGTAACTTAAGAGGAGAACATTTTGTGAGGACCAGTATAATATCATTTCACCCTTCAGTAAACAATATAGCATAGCCATGAAGATTATTTACATACTGGCAACTGGCCTGGTAAGGCCCTCCCCTCCCTGACCATCCTCTAGGCTGTGCCCACATAGCCCAAGACTACTTGCATAGATCCTGTCATTTCACAATCTCAGTAGTTTCATATGGTCAGAGATGGCTTGCATAGTCTCTGTAAAGTTTGCACGGACGAAGTTTTATTTGCATCATGATGCTGGCTTCTTCCAGCACAATGGTGTTGCAATCCCATCTCCCGCGCAGTGTTAAGTATAACCATATGCTACTTTTTCCCTAATGTAATGCTCTGCCTCAGGTGCTTTTATCCTCATCTGCCTTACACAAGAATATATCTGGTATTAAAATAGCTTTTGTAGCTGTGGACTTTTTTCAAATTGTTAATCTGTTCAGTAAATTGTTACTCTCCTTTTCAACTCAGGTAGTTATGACAGCACAGTGCTGCATTTCATTTTATTCAGTGGGCTGTGGCATGGCATAGCTGTGACCTTTTTTGTGGACCGATGCTTACAGTTGTCAGGAATTATGACTTGTAGTGATCCACAAAAATGCTATTGCATTATCTCCTGATAATGTAGAGTAGCATACAATAACAGCCTTTGATTCATTCAGTTCTCTTCCACTGTTTGTCAGTTGGGAAAACAGCAAAATAGAATACAAATGTATCAATTCATGGCACCTTTGTTTCTGTTTGTGAAATTAACTGATGTCATTGGTGCAAACTGTTTGCTTCTCTAGATACTCTTTTATTTGAGTGCACATTTAAATTATGATTTTTTGCTAGGTGTAAGGACACATACAGAAACACCTCCTTTCCAGAGTACTCTGCACTCTTTCCATCAAATCTGACATTATAAATGTTTGAACATAAAAATCAATTGCATGATACGTCTAATGCTTTTTTTAGCCCACAGAGCAACTATAATTCATAGTTATAAGTCAAGCCATTTAAAATGACTGAAGATATAACTCCCTATAAAACTGCCATAATCCTTCCCTGCAGGTTATTTCAGTGTAAATTTTCTGTAACATATGGATGCTCATCTGATCTTCCTGCATCTGAATATTTTGGAAATAAGGATGACTGTACACATAAGGGCTCAGCTTCAGCCATTCCATTGACTTTTTATTGAAATATATTTTTAATATAAGTCAGGCAGCTTTATCTAACCCTCTGTAAAAATTCTTGTGTATATTCCACAACAATTAAACCATAGAGAATTAATTACTTGTAAAAACGTTCAGTAAATTACTTAACACATTACTAAAAGTTACTCAGAAAACAAAGTATGTGATAAACAAAATTTAAAAGGTCAAAACTGAAATGAAACACTTCAAATGAAAGGGTATGGATAAAACAATTTGTTTATCTCGCTCTTCTTTTCCTTCATTGTCACATTTGCACGCAGAGCCCCAGAATTTCTCCTTTCTTCTCCCAACTTCTTTTTCTAGATCTGTGGGGGCATTTTGTTTCATTAACAACTCCACAGATTAACAGCTTCAATTTTGGCAAAAGATTCAAACCAGGCAGTCTTCACGGACAGTTTTTTTCCCTGTACAACTCAGAGATCTGTAGTTATCAACACAGTGTTTGAATATAGCAAATGCTTATATTTTGTGGGTGTCTTTGGGGGTGAAAGTGAAAGACCACAGCTCCTTTGCCAGGTGCGATCACTTAAGAGTCTTTCTTTCTCTTTCTCCTTCAAAGCACATGTCACAAGGGGCAAAAAAGATTAAAGTCTCTGATGCTCCTCTTTACACATGTAAAAAAGACGCTGCCTATCTTCAGATAACTTCTTTTTTCTTTTGTTTCCTTAATTATTATCTTCCTGTGGGAAGCCAAAGTAATTTTCTTTAAAATAAATAGAGTACAACATTAGACTTTCTTTTTTTTCCTTCCTTTTTATCCTCTTTAAGAGGCTGTTTAATCAGATCTGTGGAAGTGGTGGGGGAGTATGCTAGTCTCTAACCTTGCAATTATTTCAAGTTTTTTGAACCTATCCACAGCTATTCTCTGTATTCTCCAGTGCCCTTTACAAGAAGACTATTATGGCAAAGAGCTTGACTGCATTGTGGCTACTTCTAATGTTTATTCATAAGCTTTTGCTTTTGGATTAATTCATAAGGTCAGTCTGGGAACACTTGTATGTATGATTACATTTCCATAGGCTTCTTCACAGTAAGAATCTGCCACCATGCCACTCAGCACGCCTGTGGGCAGGGCCAGAGGGACCTGCAGGAACGGGCTGACAGGAACCCATGAACGTCAGCAAGTGCAAATGCCAAGTGCTGCTCCAGGGAGGATGTGGCACTTGCCAGACCACATCTAGATACTGCATCCAGTTTTGGGTCCCAACACAGCAAAGACGTGGTCAAAATGGAAGGGGGGCCCCCATGGTGGTAGGGCTCAAGCACTTGCCCCATGAGGAGAGGCTGGCAGAGCTGGGCTAGTTGAACCTGGAGAAGAGACAGATTTGGGGGTATCTAACAGACCCCCACAGCCCATGAGGGGTCATCGAGCTTGCTCCAAGAGGCTGTGCTCTTTCTCTTCTTGGAGGGATTCAAGCCCCAGCTGGAGCAAGTCATGGTCTGGTCCTAGAACTGGCCCTGATTTGGGCAGGGGGATGGATTAGAGGCAATTCCCTTCCTGTCTGAATTAACCTGCTATTCTGTGCTTCCACTTGTGATATGAATTACACATACAGTTAACCATGCAGAAAGCTTCATCTTTAAGCTTTAACATCTTAAGCATCTTTAACAGTGACAGAACAGCACAGTACTGGAAATGACATTCAAGACATTAATTTCAGCTGGAAGTGGTGAGACCAGGAACTGCACGTCTGAAGAAGCAGAAATGCTGTGCAGTAAAGAGTGAGTTTCTGGGAAACTGGGAAATCCAATCAGTGTTGTGTTTCAACCACAAGACCTGGATGTCAGAAGTGCATGAAGTCTGGTCTGCCTAATTACAGTGCATGTAATCTACCTTCCATGAGAATATTGACACATATTTCATAGTAGCAAACAACAAATGATGTGTTAATAAGTACCACAGCTTGCTATAGCTTCAGACTGAACATGTCTTCTGAGTAAACCAGATTGCCTAACTCTAGCTGGATGATGGTGAAGACACCACCTCTGCAACACAAATCCTTATGCTTCTTGTTTTGATGTCTTTGGCTGTTTATTTTTGAAAGTACAGGGAGAGAGGGAAGCAACTGTGGAGCTGGAGAGTTTCCTTTTGCGGTGAATATGAAAATTTTGATAAATGAGAGATTTTTTTTTCCCAAAATGTGAGAATTGACATTCACTTAATTTCTGCATAACTTTTTCTTGTGTACTTTCTTTATTTCATGTGCGATATTTTTCTTCTGCAAAAATATGACTTCTATTTGGTTTTGTCAAGAGGAGTGTGTAGACCTGAGAGTGGATGGTATTGCTAAAGAGTGAACTTGCTTATAACCATGACATATTAATGCAAACTGATAAGGAAAAACAAAACAAAAAAGTATGCCATTTAGCCTTTTTTCAGACAACATGAGTGAAGTTTGGATAAGTATAGTAGAAGAAACCATTGCAAAGTTTACTTTGCATTGATGGAAATTGAATATTTTTCTTACTTTTCCTTTTCTAATTCTCTTGTGCTGCACATTATTTCTTTTATCATCTTTTTTTCCACAAGATCCTTCCTAAGTCCTCCATTTTGGTTCATTTCAGATGTCATAAATCAATGCACAACAGACAAGAAGTCCCTGCATCTATAATATATCTGCCTGAGTGTACAAGTCTTTATATGTTTTCACTTCAATGATTAATATATATTTGATCTGAAGCACATTAACTACTGTAAAAGTAATCTCGAGTGTCATTACAACATGTATTTTTAATTGCATTTTTCTTCAGTAGATTTCTGAAGTACTTTAAAAAGGAGGTCAGTATCATTTTCTTTATTTTAGATATAAGAAAAAAAGAGGAGTCTACAAGGAAAAAGATTTACAACAAACTTGGAATTAAATAATGAAAAAAAACCTCAATCCTCATATTGAAATTCAGGTTGACCGCTCTCTAGCACTGTCTATCCTGTAGGTTCCTAAATTTGCTAAGTGTCTCCCTGACTGGCCTGCAAGGTCCCAAGACACTTGGTTCTGTGCTAAGTACCTGTTGCAGGTTTTCTACCCAGAACTCCACTGCCACCCAAGAAACTTCTCATTTAACTCTGTGGAAGAAAGCTGACTAGCTGGGGTCACTGGCACTGGCACTGGAAACTGTTGTTCTGGGTCGAACACATCCCAGGAGGGCACCACAGCTACCAAATACATAAACGCAGTGCATCAAAGCATGTCCAAACTAATTTCTTCAAACCCAGCCACTTGGGCCATCATCGATTCAGAAGTGATCAAGCAAGAGAGGCTTAACTTCAGCCTGGTGGTTACAGCAGACAGCTGGGACGTACGAGGGACTTTCTGATCCTCAGTGCCAGGACTGTTTCAGTGACAGTCCAACATAGAGTGCAGAAACACTGCTGAGATCAGGTGAAGATGCTCCCCAATGGGTGAGAGTCAGGCTTTCTAGGATGCCTCATGATTCTTTCATTCCTGGCCCAACAGTGACCTGACTTTCACAGGAGGAGGGGGGAATCTCTCTGTGGACTTTTGCTGGAAGGAAGTGCTTTGATTTGCTGGCATTATTAGATGTATGTTTGAACTGGAAAAAGCTTGTATTATGGTCTTCCCAATTCCTCAGCGGCTAAACACTAGTCTTTTATGCAAACACAGATAGAAAGCTATTGTTGCCATAATTTTTGAAATAAAAATGGTCCTTTAGGTACTCTGTTCCATTAGGGTCTATCCCTAGAAGTAGGCTAGCTGACCCAGACTGTCAGTGAATGCAGGAACTTAAAGTGTCTTTTTTATTCTCTAAACACTAGATTGAAGATAAATAGACACCTACCACAGGTGAACTGAACCATCTTCTCAGGGATACCTGTTCTCTCCATTGACTTTATACAGACCTTTCCTTGGGAAGACTGTATTGCAACCATGGTGACTTTTCTCTGTCTGTGGTATATTAAGGATATAAAAAGTAGGTGCATCTGTTATCTAAGATGGAGACAGTCTTCCAAATTCCATTTCAGTGTTTCCCAGTTGTACAAATCAGATATAAAAAATAGTTTGCTAAGTCTTTCAGAAAAAGTAAACTCCAAATGTATGTGCGGTGCCTAGACCTTACTATCCATTTTAAAAATGATTGCCAAAGAAACAAATAAATTCCAACAAAACTATTCCAGTGTTTCACTGTTAGGCACCAATTAAAAGGATTATTTCCTTTGGTAGTACTCTGAATACTACTAAAAGTAGTGATGGGAAAGTTGAAAGACTCTGGCGAATGCAGTTTGGTAAGCATCCCTCCACCCTCAAATAAAGCCTTTGTGCTGGCAATGTGGAGTGCACTGTGGGAGGCAAGCACACCTGAGAAGCTGAGGCAATATTCAGGGCATGGCTATATACTTTTTCTTCCTGAAGACATTTTCAGTTTCTGCCACTTTTACCATTATGCATTACCATGGTCTTTCATTTCTTCTTTACAAGTGGTTGTGAGGCCACCTCACTACCAGATCCCTGAAAGCTTCAAAAATAATCATCATTTTAGTGATCTGGTTTACAGGGTGTCCTAATAAACAGCATGATTTATGCAGGGACTTGGGATTGTTGAATGACTATGGGAGGGATAAGCGGCAGAAGGAAGAGAGGAGCTTAATTAACTGTTTTTACCTCCCTCCAAAGAAAGCATGGTGAAATGATCTCAGAAAATTACCCACGGCAACGCAGAGCAATATATGATAAAGCCTGTTATCAAATGTCACGTGTCTTGTAAAACATCCCAAACACATTGATATTTGCTAGAAGCAGCACTACCTTGAGCAGATTTGTCGGCCTTGTTAGTAGCATTTAGCACTGCATTTATAGTTTTTCCTATTGTAAAAAAAAAAAAAATCAAACTACAAAAAATTGTTTTAAGAAAAGTTAAATTAATCATTTCACTATTCCTTATTAAAGGATTAGTAGATGTAGCCTACAGGTCATCTTCAGAAATGTGGCAAGACATAGAGGCTCTACTCCGTCACTGCTGTCTTTTGTGTTGACTTAACATGGCCTCATTATTTCCCTCCATTCTCCTTTCTCCACGCCTGTGTGTTTCTCAAGTGGTTATCTTTAGTTCATTTTTTGATGTTCATCTAGTCAGTACAGTGCCCAACCTTTCGTTGTCTACATGCACAACCTCTAACCCTTGGCCTTGCAGATTCCCTCAGCATGGATAAAAACCAGTCGTTCTCATCATCATGCTCACCTGCCTGCTGGAAAGGAATGGATGAAGACAAATAAATGAATAACTGAATCTTAGTCGTGCTTTCATCTTCATCAAGAACACACTTACCTGGTCCATCGTCAGTGACCAGCAAGCTATACCAGTTGTGTGTTGAAATATTTTTATCTGTATCAGAAATCTTCTTGTAAGAAGCACAAACACAAGTATTCCTCAGGAGAAGTCAACATTTAAGTGATAATGCTGTCGTGCTATTCAGAATAAGACTGTCTTTCCTCCTGTACTGAGTGCGAACAAAAAAGTATGGTTCTGATTGCATTTTACAGCTGGCAGTGTAGCAGAAAATATCAATGGTGAATATGGAGGACAGTGTCAGAAAGCTATCCTTGCAAATATAGACCAAAATTTGATAACTGACGGATGAAAAAAAAAGGTGAAAAACAAAGGTAAAAGACAATGAAAAAAATTTACCTAATACTATCTGCAAAGTTTTTCATTATCATAGATGCAAAACAGGTTCTCAGTATCTATTTTAGTTCTGCCTTGTAACAGATCATTCTCTATGATATATAAAAGTATATTATATATACAAATACCATGCATTGCCACTATCTGTATGGTAATGCAGAGTGATAAAAGTGACAGAAACTGAAAAGGTCTTCAGCAATGTAATAAGTAATTTAGCAAAAGAATTTTGCTTCAGCTAAAATGGATGTATGCTTGCTATGGCTTCAGCTAAGATGGGTGTGTGTTTGCTATGTGTTTAATAGATATGTACTTGCTATGGCTTCAGCTAAGATAGGTATGTGCTTGTTACGCATTTTGAAAAAGGGGATAGTGTTAGATAGGATATCAGACGAAAGCAACAGTTGGAGGTACCAAACCGTTGCAAAACAAAGGGTAGTATAGTTAGCCAAGATAACCACAGACGTGTAAAGGAATGAAGAAGCCACAAGAAGGACATGGTGATAAGGACTTCGACCCTCCCTCTGACGACTATCAGGAAGACCCCTGAAGAAGCATAGTGCCTGCGCTGATAGAAGAGAGGGGGCATGTTTGGGGTGGATTACATTCCAAGAACTCATTGATTATGTATTTGGGGGTGGGTTGCATTCCAAGAACTCATTGATTATGTATTTGGGGGTGGGTTGCATTCTAAGAACTCATTGATTATGTATTTAGGGGTGTGCTGTGTTCCGAAAACTCATTGATTATGCAAACTATGTTCCAAGAAGAAACATGAATAGGTATAAGGAATACGAAATAAAAACAGGCGTTTGTAAAGTGAAAATGAGCCACAGGAGGAGAAATCCCCTGTGTAACTCCCAGCGCTGTAATAAATATTCTTTGCTCCACCGAATTTGCCCCGGACTAAAATTAATACATTGAGCGTGTTTCTCACAAGCAAGAAAAAGTATATAGCCATATCCATGCCCTGAACACACCATTAGTACATGGTAGAATTGACTTTGAAGCTTTCACATTTGTAAATCCCCATTACTTTATTCAAAGCAAAATCTGTGGTAGAGGGCATATAATTTTTTTTGTATATTTTTTTGTCACAGAAATAAATTTTTCATGGCAAGATATTTCACACTTTTTACCGAAGTTGTCTGGGTCATCTATGTTGAGTGACTGGTTTGATGGCAAGTGACTATGATGTTTCTTTTAGTGTTAATTCTTCCAAGGAGTGTTGGACTAAAATGCCAAAAAATGAATGAAGATGAGGTGGAAATATGCCGGAAAAAAAGTAATTGTGGCAAGCTCATATTGTATTATTTTAGTCTACCTTATGCAAGTACATTTTTTGAATGAAATGTAAGTGACTTTACCTTCTTTTACAGCCATAGTTTCAAACATACTCTGATGCTATAATGAAGTGTTGTCATATGGATTAATGGAAAGTTTAATAGTCTCGTCTGAAACCGAATATTCATTCATCAGATTGGAAACATCTTTTTCATGTAGTCATGTTAACAATTAGTAAAAAAAAAAAAAAATGCATGCCTCTAATTTTCCTTGTCCTTACAGTAAAATGTGTATTCCTTTACATCCTGAAGTAACACAGATATACACTCTTCTTCCCACCAGAGAGAACCATTAATAAAAAAAGTAAGTCTCTTCTAGCACTTACAACCTACAGTGATTTCAGCCTCATATAGCTTTTCAAATAGCAAAACTATTTTAAGAAGAATTTTTTTTTTTTTTAAATTAACAGGTTGGCTAACTTTATCAGAAACTGAAAAACAGGGAATGCCTAAATACAAATTTTAGAAGCTAACTGTATGCTGCTGTTTGAAATCTAGAATAAAATATTTTATCATCAGAATGTTTCTTTGAGGTAGATGACAGATATTTTACTACTAATGTATCCTGAAGAAGCTAAAAGCAGATGTGTTTAATAAATACAGTGCTTTGAGGATAGGACTTCTAGCAACCCTGTTAAATTACAAACAATATTTTTCACAATATTGTTCTCAGACTGTAAATAGAATAATAAATAATTCAGTTGGAATATTTTTTTTTCACTCTTTATTTTTCTGTGTAGTATGTACTTCATATAAGCAGTCAATATGGAACATTTTTCTTAATGAATTGAAAAAATACATGAATGCGCGTTCAGTTAAAAAGAAAAATTTCCATAGCAGTATTAATAGCAAAACCACGGACTCTGTTATGAATTTGAGATACAGTTCTTACCATGTGCCATTTTTGCCTTAGCTTTGCACCACAGAGCCACAAAGAAAATCCTATATACCTAAAAGGTGTGTAAGCAAAATATTCTTTAAATATTATTATATAACACCATGTCCATGAATTAATTTAACAGATTTCTGTGGGATGACCCATTACACACTATATTCAACACATATCAGAGTATCTATTTTGAAGGAAGCTGAAGGGATCTGTTACCAGAAAATCACAAAATGCAATGATGTAATCATTACAATGTACATTTCAAATTTCCACTTCCATTGTTAGCTTTCGTGTCTTCTGCTAGGATAAATGAGAGAGTTCTCACTTCCAAGAAAAGGAAGTAAACCTTCCTCATCCACTTCCATGCTGTTCCCCTCTAACCATGTCAATCAACATGTCCCAGTTTTACCTAATGATGAGTACTAATGATTTATCTAGTTAGCAGATCTCAGACTTCCACTGTATATGCCTGGTGCTGTTTATAGTAAGAGTTCTCTTCCCACCATGGAGATGCTCCTGACGCTACCATAATTTTCTCTCCAATCTTGTGTTTTTCTTCCCATTTGATATCACAGAAATATGTGTGATCATACTGAGAAACTGCAATACTTGACACACCTAACTTGGCCCATTTTTTTCCTTAGTGTGTGTACGTCACATTACTGCCAAATAGAAGGATTGAAGTGAAGTCTGTCTAACTGAAGTCACTGTGGAGTTTGTGTGTGCTTAGGGTCTAGTCCATAGGATACCATCGTTTTCACTCTAGACACTCTCATGGGTCTCAGGGTGCACTGCAGAAGTGCTAGATGTGAAGTGACTTGTGGTCTGGGAGTTTTAAACATAATTGTTCTCTCCTGGCACGTGATCAGACCTAGACACATGAGCCCTTTTGGAAGTTCGGCTCGGAGATGTTCACCCCACATATTCATGGCGTGTGTTGGAGACTGCTGACTAATTTTCTATTTGCTGAAAATCCCAGAGTCCTGCAGGTAGTAAAACATGTCCCCTGAAGAAAACAAACTGCTAGGCACAGACTGATTTTCCCAAATTCTACCCACAGGAAGTCTTTTCAAGGCAGAGGCAATCTTGGGGCATTTTGGTATGAGACCAGAAATCTGAGCTACTGCTGACTAAACACAGCAGAGAATCTGAAACAGCATAGGCTCCCCAGTGTAGCACGGAGCCCAACACGATGAGCCCAGCTGACAGGCTGATGCAGCTAAGCTGCTGTCCGCATCTTTGCATGCTGCCATCCTGGGCTACGCAGACCTATCAGTCTGAGCTGGCACTTGCCTGAACTTCCTCCCTTTCTTGTTCATTTTTTGTGACTTGATACAATGTTGTGCCAAGAACATTCTACAGCCATCTTGAAATCCAGAATTTAGGCAATTCAGTAGTCAAGGGGATCAAGCCCTTAGACCTCTGCTACAATAGCTGACTTCATGGACCCACAGAAGCAGATTGCATCATACACATTAGATGCCAAAACATATCTGATCATTGTTTGAAAGGTTTCAGCTACATCAAATAGGAATACCCAACCTCAGTCAAGTACATCTAGAACTAAGAAGGATTAAAGTGACCTAACTTCTCAAGTATGTGTCTTCTGGGGCCTTAGCAGATCTTACTGATTTAAGTAGTGCTGAGGTTACACTATTAGTCATTCAGGAGTAGAAAGCTTTTTAGAAATGTCTAGCAACATTGGCATTGTAAATAGATGCAGCAGTGGCATCAGTCAACTTCTATAAAGTTTCTCAACTAACTTGATTTTCAGTATATACTTTTAGCAAAGCTGAAGGCCAGACAAATCCAAGTAGTATCTAGAGACAACTTAATTACTTTCTGCCTGAGCTGGTACACAGACAGTAATTTTCACCCACACTCCTACAGAACATGCATCCCATAAAACAACACAGTCCATGAAACTGCCCTCTGTAACCTCTCAGGCAAGATCGACAGGTGATATTTACACCATGATGCAGAAGACAGAAGGATGGGTAATACTTCATTGTTTTCTTTACTTACAGGATGTGTGATTTAAAATGCACCTGATTATCACAGGATAGTGGTACCAGGCCCAGGATAACTACTCCAGATAATAAGACTTTCTCAGTACTAAGGGATGGCAATCATGTGTATGACATCAACACAGCAGACCTATTTTTGGGTGTCACAGTGCCAGCTGTCTACTGTAACAATCCATATGACATCTGGAGAAGACAACTGATCACAACATGTACCTGGAAGGGAGAGCAAAATGCACCAACACATGTCCAAGAAATTTCTAATATGTACCAGAGATTGCAGAAATACGACTTCTAGAAATAGTATACCATCCCACCGCTACAGTCACTGACATATCATTTTCCTAGACACCTCAGAATGGCTACTGCATATGTGCAATCATGTGCATTGTATAAAGCACTAAATCTTGTTGTTTCAGATCTGTCAGTGCTTCCATAGCTGCGAGAACTGACTGTAAGTTCTACTTTTGATTCATTTGCCCTATTCTTTTTTCATTTCTGTTATTTAATAATGAATATCTTAGAAAATAAAGCTTGTCCTTCCTTTCATTTCTGTTTCACCAAATGCTTTTGCAGGCTGTTGATCTGTACTTTTGCTAATATCAGTATGATCAGACTTTTTTCTAGTAACAACGCAGTATTTACGTAATAGCCTAGTGAATCTGTTCACATTGCATACCTGCCTTCTCTTCAGCCATGAACTGATTTCTTTTTCCTTTAACAGCTTATCAGGTGAAGTGAGATTGTGTAAGACACAAACAGAAAAAATAGCTCTTTTGTCAGTGTACTTCATTGCCCAGTCCCAAAAAAGCAGACATCTCAATATGAGCTTGTGTGGTTGCTTGTTCAGTGATAAACTATGCCCTTCAGTGGACCTCTCATGATGAGATCTCTAGGATGCTCTGCAAAAAGTTGTGTTTGAGATTCTTAGATTGAGATGACATCTCAAGGTGGTTATCTTAAAATACATCAGGGCATGTTGTAATGAAAAGGACCTGCTCATTTGCTTTCATTGAAAAGACATGAGGATGACCAATGCACCTTTAAATTTGGTCAAGATGAAACTAAATTTATGACTGAAAATATGCACATCAAAATAAGTGTATTACTTTTCACAGGTTCAGGTTGTCTATATCAGAGGAATACCATGAAGATAACTTAATATCATTATTTCTGAAGCAATTCTGCAAGAAAAAAATGAAATGCACTGAAGTCCATGATTTGATTTTATCAAAATTATTTACTAAAGGGATAAGCAAAAATATGTGATTATAAAAGTCTATGATTTTTTTTCCTTAACTGGTACTTTAATCTTTTCTTCTCCAGTAAACTATTGGCCTACTAATTCCAGATGTTTTTTTTCGTCCGTCTCCTCTCTTATGATCACACACTAAATATTTAAGAGCAATAAGACACACAAATAGAAAAATATCAAGGTTTTGTCTACTAAACCGTAGAGGGATCTCAGGGGTGCCTGAGAAGAAAAGAAAACAACAGGAAACTGAAATCTCTTTAGTAGATCAATACACAATTGATGCCAGCACAGCAACTTGGAATTAACGGACAGAAGAAGTTTACAGCTATGTCTTCCATTTAAAACACAGTACATCCATTTTTGCACAATAATCAAACCCAGGAAATTCAGCCTTGAAACCAAAATATCTTCAGCTGAACATTTTTCTAAATAAAAGCCACTCAAGTGAAATTAATTATTTCCACACAGCCATGGGGAACTGGGTAATGGAGCCCTTGGGATAGGTGTCACTCTTGAAGGAAAAAAATCCTACTCATTTGTTAATGTAGTCTGAGCAGCATTTTTCACGTGAACTACTCTGAGCAGCTCTGCAACCTAATGAGGCACTATTTGAAATGCATAGTGATGGGCAGTTCAGAAGGTAAAAAGGAGACTTTATACACCTGAAATTTAAGCTTGAAGCCGTCTTTTAGCCTCAGTGGATGGAAGAGGCCAACTGTTGGCAGATTCATGTATTCTGCTCCATTCTTTGTTATATTCTCTGGAAAGTGCTAGAAGTGATGTTCAGTTTAGTCTGTTTGGGAGTTTGCTTGAAATTCCCAGACAAGAAAAAGGGCTAGAGGGACAGTATTGTGATTTACAGGAGCAGGGCTGACATTCTCATAAAGTTTACCCCAATTCATAAACAATGACATTTAATAGAACCCAGCGTTTTTTTTAAGTCTTCTTTGCATCCCTGCTTCCTGTGGCTCTGAAATGTACAAATATCATATGTACCTTGTTGTCAGAGGCAACACAATCTGGGTAGGCAAGACTGAGCCTGGTTTCCAGATCAAAGCCACCCCGTGAAGACAGAACTGCCACACAATCGACTGCATCTGGCAGTGAAGATGTACCCACAGATCTGCTGCTCTTCCCAGGGTGCTCTGTGCACGGAAGCAACACCTTTCCAGCTACAGGTGTGCTCAGTATGCCTCTCTCATTTGGGCATACAACCTCATAGCTGGCTCCTCGGCAAGCTGTCGCACAACTGCCATAACTGCAGGATCAGGGAATTCCTTCCTGACTCCAGCTGGGATTTTTATGGCTCCTCAAACACAGTGCGAAGAGGTCAATGAGCATCTGGTTCTTAATCTGTAACCACCAGTCAGCTGTTGATTATCTTTGTATGTGTCCTCAAGCGTCATTTCTTTGTGTAAAATGGGACTAATCTTACTACTTCATGAGAATGCTAGGGAGTTTACTCAGATATTACACATGCCTTGTGAAATGTGATATATATGACAGAATTTCAATCTTTTCAATCTGTGATCCTCCACATCTCTGATTTACTGCAGTGTTATTTTAAAGAGGATAAAAAAAATGCAGAAACACCTGAAAACACCAAGATATGGTCTTAGAAACACAGGTAATGCAATACATAACTAGTTTGAAGAGCAGTTATTTTTCATAACTGGTTTTGTTAATTTTATTTTTTAATAAAGAAAAAGTCTGCATGTATTCCATTGGAAATACTGCAGTCATAAGGGAATGCAATGAAAATACTCATCTTTGAAATTGTCCTTACCCTTCTCTATGTGCTATATCATTCAGTGTTTTCAACCAGAAGGGTACCTCTAATTCAGTATTAAGACATCCTTTGAACATAACTCAGAAATATGCTCTTTCATGTAGAGATATGTTTGATCACACAGTAAAGATGTATTAGTTGCCTTTTTCAATTAAAAATCTGAATATATGGAAAATTATCTGGACTTTTTTATTTTTATTGAATAATGGTAATTCTTTGCATGCATTTTTACCTTTCCAGTTAGAGTTGAACAGAATAACTTCCTGATTGAAAAACTTTGAGATTTTTATGCATTTCTTATTCTAAGACTCTGGAAAAAAGAAAATTTCAGTCTTTCAAATAGTTTTTTTCTTTATTGGGAATTAATTTCTTTCAAAATTTCTTTTGAAACAACAAATACTACTTTCAGTCTCTTTTTTTCTTTTTATGTTCTTATATATCATCCAGTGAGACAAGTTAATAGCTAACACTTTTGCTAAAATCGACTCTTAAGAGTCAAAATAAATTGAGAAGCAGACTAAGCATGGACTATTATTGGAACCAAATAAAACTCCTTACAGAGCCAAATTTTCATAGAAGTTTAGAAACTCTTTCCATTTTGTAATTAAAATTACGTTCATTTGGCAGAAAAAGACAATCAATGTTTATTAGCAGCAAGACCTTGGGAAAAATTCTGAAGAACCATTCCTCATACATGCTACACTATGGGCTAAATCAGCTGTAATATACAGTGTTTTACAAGTCCTGCAAAAGATTTGTGTTACCATGTGGTGGACATTAATTTATTTCTTTATGCGTCACTTCTATGTTTACCGCATCTCCAGGGTTCAAATGACATTAAAAATACCAAACCTCTTATTCAGGCATCCTTGACAAAGTCTTTTGTGTTAAAACAGGCAAACAAAAAAAAAGAAAGAATTGTCTCATGTCATGCTCATCTCTGAGAATAAAATTATTGCTGTGTAAGAAATTAACACATGAAAAGATTATAATGCCTTTTACCTGATTAACAGAAGCAAAGGCTTTCTCTTGTTTCAAAGTTAATTCACTGCCTCTTCAATTTTTCGTCCCCAACAAAGTTCCCAATTAACCAGGCCTCTCACAAGCCTGGCTCCTTTCCGCTTGCACCGTGAACTTACCAACAATTTTTTATTACAGCATTTCTCAGAACCTTTGCAGGCCTGCTTCTTGCTACTTTACAGCATTCTAGAGAGCCCTTATGTTTATTACCAACCCACAGAGGATGCTTCTCTTGATTTCCATNTGAAGTATTCCCATACCTTGTTTGTTTGAAAACCCACTCCCAAGGAATGACCTCTTAACAGCCACTTGTCTTGAAATCATCCTTAATGCAATTAAAGCCAAGATGAAATGCAAATAATAATATGTATTCACTATACCTAAAATGAGAAAAAACAATTTTAAACACTTACAGAAGACAAAGATGAAGAAAAAAAAATAGAAGGAAAAATTCATCTTGATCTTTTTACCTCAAATTGAAAATGAAAAGACTTTCCATGAAATCAGCTAGTTTGCTGGGAATGTTTTTCTGACAGTCATCCAATTGAGAATTCCTCCCCCAGGTTACTTTATACCTCAAGTTGCACTTATTAGAGAAAGCACTTTCTTGGTGGAGAATGTTCATTTTGCAGTTGTTCGCTACAGCTGAACTTTCCAGGAAGTCTAGGTATATTTAATCTTTCTTATTAATACTTCCTCTTTATCATTATTTCTTCCCTATTCAAAGGCAGGCTTGACACTTTTCTTACTAATTTAAGGACTGTATCACCTCTCAGGAGATACATAAATACCACTTATTCAGATCAGGTGCCTTCTCATGTACCAGACTCATAATTAGTATTTCCTTTATTCAGCAACGGTAAAATTCTTTCTTTCCTTTGCCCTTAGTGACTCATGGTGCACATTTCATTGTGAATTGTGTCCATGTACTGAATTTCCATTTATATCAGTATGAAAGTTCACAGAATCTATGTATTAACAGCCAAATGGGATAAAATCATATAGCTCATTACTTTTTTTTTTTACCAAGGTCAACTATGATGATGATTACCTAACAAATAGAATGGTGAAAAGGCTAACCCCTCTTATATCTTCCAGTAAGACTATTATAATGTTTTCATATAGTCTACAATGATTAATTAACTTATTAAGGGTTTCTCTTGCACCCAAGATGCTACTTTAACTTTCTCTTAAATGTTTTCATAATCTATATAAAAAAAATCATAAAAATTTCATGCCATATGAGCATTTTGGTTCTTTTTGGATAGTTGTAATATTTGTCTACAATTTTTGTATGATTTTCTGTTCAAATGCAACAGTTTTGCTGAGCAGCTGGACAATGCTTAGGTCAGTGGGTTTTTTTCCCCACTTAATCAGTCACTCATACTGTTCCTTTCAGATATAGACTTCTCCTTTTAAATAAGGAGAAGAGTTTTTGTGTGCTGCTGTAATCCATATTTCTCATTTAATCCATGTTGTTGTAACATTGTCTCATCTTTCTTCCAGCATCTTGCTTCATTCTTTTCTGCATTCTTCAAAAAATCTTACCTTTTTATCAAGTCTGAACAGGAACTGATCTGAATCAGAATGGCCTTTTTCGAGTTTGTGGCTATGATTCCCTCTGTATTTTTTACCATTTTAGGGATTTCACAAACCATCCAGAATTACAAGGCCTAATTTAAACTTCTTTCAGTCGTGTGTTGCATTCCTCAGTTCCACCTTCATGGCAGTTGCTGTTAGCTGCTGCTCCACAATGCTCATTTTCTTCCTGTCCCTCTGTTTATAGTTAGATGCTTTTGTTTGTGACTCAGCTGTTCTACTGTTAGTACAATGAGCAGTTCCTAATGGATGATTATGAAAAATTGCAAATTAGTAAACTGTAATGTTGCTGCATTTTTGTTAGAGCAAAAAAGGAAACAAATCTATAAACAATGAAAAAACTTGCCAAACAAGAATCAAAGGGATCTTTTGCTGCATCTGTACTGCTAAAGAAAAGAGAAAAATGACATGAATCGTGTTTAAGTTTATGTCCACACTGCTTATAGCCAGCACTATCTAAAGCAGACTGGTCATGTCCATATCACCTACCACCCCATTCTGGACTCTATATGATGCACACGTGACATGGAGACAGAATAATTGTTTTCTGTTTTCCAGCTCCAAATATACTATGAGAGTTAAGGTGCAGCATACAAGAGAAACTATTTTAAGACATGAACCAGTGTATGTGAGGACATGGATGGAGATCATGGTGGGATGATGATCCCCATCATGATCTCCACGGGACCTGAGGGAACTGGCAGATGAAGTTGCCAAGGCACTAGCCATCATATTTGAGAAGTCATGGCAGTCTGGTGAAGTTGCCGCTGACTGGAAAAGGGGAAACATAATCCCAATTTTTAAAAAGAGAAAAAAGGAAGAACTGGTGAACTACAGGCTGGTCAGTCTTACCTCTGTGCCCTGCAAGATCGTGGAGCGGATCCTCCTGGAAAATCTGCTAAGGCAAATGGAAAATAAGGAGGATGTTGGTGACAGCCAGCATAGCTTCACTAAAGGCAAATTGTGCCTGATGAATTTGGTGGCCTTCTATGATGGCGTTACAATGTTGGTGGATAAGGGATGAGCAACTGACGTCTTCTACTTGGACTTGTGCAAAGCATTTGACACTGTCCCACATGACATCGTGGTCTCTAAATTGGAGAGACATGGATTTGATGGATGGACCACTCAGTGGATAAGGAACTGGCAGGACAGTCGCACTCAAAGAGTTGCTGTCAATGGCTCAATGTCAAAGTGGAGACCAGTGAGATTGGGACTGCAGAGGGAGCAAAATCTAACACAGGACCAAAATCTAGCACAGTTTCATACCTGGGCAGCAACTCCTGCTTTGAATTGCAAATGTGCTGGCACAGCCAAATGGAATGTGCCCAAGTGGGGAGAGAGATGGCCAAGACTTTGGCAACCTGGGCAGAATGGGACCAAGCCTTTGAGCTTGCTTCTTGGCCTGCTTTTGTTCAGCAGTGTAGGCAAGAACCTTGGCAGGCTGCTCGTTCTGACTCTTGGTTCAAAGTACAAAATTACTTTTTCTTAAAGACATCACTCATCAGTGGGCTACAAGGACAACCTCGCTCTCAGTGCTATCTCTGTCTGGACCTACACATCTTCCACTGTTGTCTATGTAATGGCCCAGCCTCTGCCCAGCAGCAAAGAATATCCAGACTATTTCTTAGCCAGATGTTTTTTTGTAACAATCAAAATGTAGAAACTATGGATTATGACTGTCTCTGACAGTGTACCAGTTCTGCTTCCCAGATGAACTTTATAACCCTGTAGCTACTATGAATATGTATGAAACAACACAATCCACCAATTCTTACCTTTACAGCTCAGGATAATAACATGTTCTGGAAGAGACAGTCCTTACTGTTTTACGTTTCATATTGTTTTAGGCTTCCTTGTTTAGTATACAGAATAATTCTGGAGCATTCTGGGGCACAAAATTCTCACTATTTAATGCTCAAGGAATTTGAGGTGTTTAAATTCAATCTAGTGAGTTGACACTTTCAGAACTCCAGCTCTAGCTCCAGCTCTCAGCATCTTTTTCACCAGTGTGAAAGGTCTTGGGTCTTCTTACAGCTTTGGGCCTCCTGGCTGTACTAGAGTTACTGGATGGGTTATAGGGTATTAGCTATACAGCCTTTTCGCTGAAAATGACTGGGTTGAATATCTTCATCCTTGATATTTAGAAAATTGAAACAATTGTTATACATCCTTGGAAATTTTGGCATTTGGTTTTCTTGACCTTAGGTACAGATTATAACAGCTGCAACAGTGCAATTGTCTTTGCTGTATTTGCAATAATCAGCACTTTAACTTGGGAAATGTGTGACCAAAACCAAATGTAGGAAATAAGTTATTGCCACTAACCCCAAATGTCAATTTGCCCACTGAAGATGGAGAGCTTTAGTGTTTATTTACATGTCCATTGACACTTCATGTTTCTGTTCAGTCCAGGGTCATGTTTCAATCCCCAATATTAGCTTAAAAAATCAACTTCATTGCTCAGAAGTTTGATTGCCAGTAAATTGTTTCCTGTGTGTCTTTTATTGTGATATTTAATAAATAAATAAATCTATTTTACCCCAAGCATAAAAATGTCTTGTCTGTGCTTCTTTAAGAAAAGCAAGGACAGCGAATGGAAACACACTGTTCCTTCAATGTGAAAAATCCTTTTTTTTTAATCTGACGAACATCAGCAGGATAAAGAAAATATTTCAAAAGCATGTTTAAGTTACTGCCAACAGGGCCTGAAATCATAAAAACTCAGAGACCCACTTCTTTCCTCCATTCACGCCCGTTATCATGTCAAGGCCTGAGTTGCTACAGCAAAACACTCACAAACCATCACCCGAACTGTTCTTGAAAATGTCTCTCAGTGTTTTTCAGGGTTTACCAGGTGGTTCATTGTGTTGCAAGCGTCATTGAAATTCAGCTCTGTGACATTGGTATGAACTATAGGGAAGTGGTTCAGGATCAGAAATAAAATGTTTTTAAATTAACTGCTGCCTGTGCAATTAGCCTGCAGGTAATTTGTTTTATTGAAGCTGTTTGGTTTTTTTTAATATTAAATTTTTTGAGCCAGTCTCTGTCACAGGTGCCCCCAAAGGCAGATTCTGTCTTGGCAGAAAGACAGCGGTATCCGTGAATTTTGACCACATTCTGATAGTTGTACCACACAGATCAACATGAATAAATAAAGAAGCTGTGGTTTCCCCTTCACAAAAAACCCTTTTTCCTTTCAGGAGGTGAGTGAGGTCTAATCTATTTAATTATTAAAACTGGCCTGCTTTTTGTCTTGCTTGCTGCTCAAATCCTTTTTTTATCACTAGATCCAAGCAGTCCAGAACAGAAAAAGTGCAAAAGATAATACATGGCAAAGTGAATTTTCAAAAAGACTTTGAGTGTGAATTTGCCTGATACAGTTCCTCAGTGCCTGGAAGAATGACTTCTTGTTTTTAAGAATGAAAATAAAACCCTGCAACTATAGACAGCGCCAAGATTTTCTTCGTGTTAGTAGATTTATGTGTCTTGCGGAGTTTGCAGCCCCAGACTTTCTCAGATTCCAAAGAATTTGTGATCTTACACTGTGACATCATCAGGTTGCAAGTCATTTGTTAAATTTGACTAAAAAACAAAGGTCTAACTGCACAGAGATGATACGGGGTTACAGGTATTTATGCCTCTATGTCATGGTTTGGGCCAGACTGGCCAATGAAAATGAACGACAGATACGCTCTCCCACCTTTCCCTGATCTAGGAGAGAAGGGACAGAGAGAAAGAAATTTATGAGTTTAGAAAAAAACTAAACTACTTTAATGAAAAATATTAATAAATTAATAAAAAATAAAATAATGAAACATATAAAATATACAAAATATAAAATATACAAAACATGGGTATTGAGCTCCCAGGATGATGATCACATCACCAACAGGCACAGGGGAAAGTCCCAGACTGGAGTCAGTGACTGATGAGAGCTGGATTCCAGATCTGGATTCAGGAATGCATGGATTGGGATCAAAAGCAGATGAACAGACAAAGTCCTCCTTCGACACCGGCCATTGAAGAAAGAGGGCTGACCCTTTGATCCCTCAGCTTTTATACTGAGCATGAGGCAGATGGAATGGCATACCCTGTTGGTCTGTTTGGGGTCACCTGTCCTGTCTGTTCCTCCCCACAGGTGGGACCCCTCTACACTTTTTTGTTTCCAACCCTCCAACGGGGCAAATACAGTTAGCTGCCCTTGGGTGTTATAGCAATAGGTATAAGCAAGCGCATCTCTGCATACCATTCCTTGGCATAAATTACAGCTAATCAGGTTTTAGCACTCTGAGAGTGAACAGTTTCTGCACAATATGCTGTTAATTTCAGTTAGTTAGAAGACGTTTAGCTGCAAAGTAAAATGGTAAAACAGAAACATAAGAACACTCTAACTTATTTGGTGATATTTAATACACCATTCTTTTCAATAAGACTCGTATTTAATGTTCTGATCACCATGATCTTTTTCTCCGAAGACATGTCAATGAAATGCATTACAAAATTATCTAATCTTCTTTAAAAGTATAAAGAACTACAGAAGCTTTCCTCTTTCCAGTATGAGGGGCAAGCACTCAAATTTAGTCTCTTCTTTACATAAAATGCCCTCTGGTCAGGCAACACTACTGGGAATTTACATGTTCAAAGTCTGATATTCAAAAAAATTATTAACGAAGAAAACTCAACTATTGTTTACATATTCAGTATTGCTGTCACTATATACTGTTGCATTTCTTGTCCTTCTATCTGTATTCAATGTGCACAGTTTTCATGGAAACTGCATTTCTATTATGTTTGTAATATGTTGCAATATTACAGAGATTTTTAAGTCTAATTTTCCTGCTTACTTGTATTAAATACCTAAACCCTAATTTCAGGCTGGTTCTTCAAAAGGGAAAAGTGTGGGGAAAACTTGCATGATAATATAGGGAAAATAATGAGATTAAACTATTTTGTCAAGGCCTTTGGACATACAGAATTTTGCGGGGCTGAATGTTTTCATTGCTGAACCCTCCCTGATCTTGAGAAAAGCTAAGGAACTTGAGGTGTGGTGAAACTCAGACTGCTCAGGTTCTCCTTGGAGCCATGAATGCAGTGCCTAAACTGAAAATCAGTAAATTTAACTGCGGGATTTTTTTCCCAGAAAAACAATAAAATACTGCTCATATTAACAAACCCAGCTGTCCCATAGGTGAGTAGTTATTTAATTCTGATGTACCTGTAGTTTATTTTTTTCTATATTTCCATCATACAAACCATAGATAAACACCCTAGATCCCTATAATTAATTTTACAATGAAATTAAATACACAGCTTCCTCCAATTCTTCCTTCTTTTTATTCCTCTGTGAGTTGGTTGCTTGCAGAGAGCTGTGCTTGTGAGCAGTTCCTCTAATAAGTTATTCATGTACAATTAATGATTTTTCTTCTTTTTTTTTCTCTTTTTTTTTTCTTTTTCTTTTTTCCCCGGATTATCTCAGTCTCATAGTGTCATGATAACTAGGAGATCTGCCTTGGCTCCCTTCGCAACCTTCCTTCCTTCCATCATTCTCCATCCCTATACTGCGGTAAGGTAAAGATCTTTTCAAAAAGACAAATTCAAGGACATGGAGCATGGCTTTTCTCCATGTAAAAATAATATTTTAATGAGACCCGAATTTTAAATGCAGATAGTAATTCAATAACTGCGATAATATGCTAAACAAATTTGTGCATACACAAAACAAGTCAGAGGTATGAACACTTGACATTTAAGGCAGATTTTACTCTATACATCATTTATCATGTTCTCATAATTAACAGTTATAGATTTTATTTAAGAAGGAAACATTTTGGTATACAGCCAACACTGGAATTATCACATGTTATGCAGTTGTCATTGAAAGAAACATCAGTAAAGGCCCCAAAATGTGTTCTCTGTGTTAATGGGACCCCATGTCACAGCCAGTTAGTCCTTGTTAATTGGTAATTACTGATCATGGGAACAGTCCTACAAGGGTTTGGGATTAATTAGTATTATCTACAGCACAGTGGAAGAGAGAAAAGTAGAAGTCCATTTCTGGACAACAGATTTAGCAGTAGGCTAGTCATATTTTTGTTATAAACCACTAAGTCTATAGATTGATGAGACAATTTTCTTTGGTGTTGAAAACTGATCAGCACTAAATTGTAGTAATTGATTGAATTGATTTTAGGGAAAAGCTTACAAGCTTTGAAACTCTTTTTTTTTCTTCTGTAGTTAGCATGACCTAGGACTATTAATCTTTATAGTAAGTTGCAGTGCTACTCTCTTAAGTTTTTTAAAATAGTTTTGTTTTCGACCAAACTTGGTAACACTGCAGTCCACAATCATTTGTTTTAGTAACGATGGGGGAAAAGGGAATTCAGAAAGTATTTCTGGTTTACTAACAAGATTTATTTGTTATTAGCAGATTGTTAGGGAACTAGATACAGAAACTACACCTATGCAAACTTTTTCTGGTTACCACTGATATTTCCAATTTGAATCAAGATTACATTGATTACTTCTTTGGTTTAAGCTAATTAATTTCTATGATAGTCATTCAGATTTCTGTTCCTGCAGGCTCAAGGGAAGCAGCATCTTATCTCATTCCAGCATTATGAGATTCAAATTTAGAAGGCTGACTACTTTTAATAATAATTGAATACCACAAAAAATTTATTTTGATGTGTTCTCACAGATTTTGTGTTGCCCTTTTTATTTCATTAAAAAATCTGTTGAATACTTTTCACATTGAGTTTAGCTGCAATATAAAATCCTTTTACTACTTTTTTTTTATTATTATTATTCAGAAAAATTATTTAAGAAGTATTTATTAAGGTTTTCTTAGCAAGACAGTTTGTTTTGTTTTAGGAATCAGGCTTAGACAGGTATTCATCATTCTTTTTTAATCTTCTTCAACAATTATTTTCATTATTACTGTAAATTTTCTTTGTATACAAAAAAGCTCGGGTACCAAGCAGGACACCACTTTTTTTGTTTGTTTGTTTGGTACAAACAAAGAGCAAACACACTGTTTCTTACCTGAAAAAGTTTACAAACCTTCCACACAAAGCCTTCGGTTGATTTGGTACTATACAGAAGCGAGGGTTGATACAGAAAGAGTGTCATGCAAACAGACATCTTCTGGGCAGTTCCCTGAAGTCAAGCAGTATCTCTGGAGCTCTCTGAATTATTAGGAGTTAATGATGTTCTACAAATCCTGGGATTTTGGGGGAATTTCCAATTTGAAAAGAGTGTGTCATGTCATTATTTCTAAAAAAGGCAAACAGTCTGATTTGAGTAACTGTGAGCCACGTACTCTTAAGAACAATCCTGGAAAAACACCAGGAAAAGCTAAAAGCTAGAATAAGCAAGTAATTAAGGAATGTTAGTGGAATGTTAATGATTATGCATCTATATACTAATGAATATGTATGTATATATATAATTTTTAATTTAAAATAAATCTGGAGAAGCAATTTCTTTTTAAATGAGGTTTTTTTTTGGTATTCTTGGACTGACACTCACAGAAGGAGGATTTGTTAAATGAAATAATTTTTGGTATCTTGGAATAGGGTAGGTCCCATATTGGAAATCAAATCTCTTGAACAGGATGGTCAGTTGCTGTCTGGATAGTGACAAGAATTCCTGTAAAGGTCCTTACAACAGCACCTTCAGCTGGAATAGGTGACACTTAGCCAGGACTTCCTCTTCTGCTCATGCTTTAAAATCCAACTGGACTGTAGTCCTACTACTCCAGAACATGCATGGCCCATCATTGTTGAAGATCTTCATCTACATTCAAGAAGTCTCTTAATTATCTTAGCAAAGTACAAGAGACAGTCCTATGTGACAATTTCTGCATCTGCAGGAACAGTTTCTACTGACCATTTACAAACGTCTTATCTGTGCACCATCTGATCAATTTGCAGGAGAAAGCACCTGAGAGGATTCTCCACCCAGGATGTCAGTCAACACTTTTAAGAATACCGGTTAGTTTAGGCACAGCAGGAGCTGCCTGGGGAGATTCCTCAGGACTGTCTAAAAGTCCCACAAGGAGTGCTCCTGCACTGATAAGTCAAATACGTTGTTGTGAAGGTGGCTCGTGGTTCAGTCATTTCAGTCACCTGGTTTCAAGCCAGTGCATTGTCTCATCTATGAAAATGAGTAGCACAAGACTTCCCGACTACCTAGGGAATTATGACTTGAAAGTGGACACACAGGGACAGCCTTGATACCCAGCTACATCACAGTTATGAGTAAAGAACAAACTTGAATTTTGTACTTATAACTGAAGTTTCGTTGCTCTTGCTGTAGTGCAGTCAATGGTATTGCCATAATACAATTAGTTCTCCAAGTCATCATACTGAGTCCAGCCTGAAAATTCTGATAAGAGCATTGCTACACAAAATCAATGCAGCCTAGATTAAATGCATTAAAAACAAACAAACAAAGCTGTTTTAATGATAGATCACAAGCTTTCATTTAGAAATTATTGTGTTTTGAAAGCATCTGTTATGCTTATGCACAGATTCATGTTTATATTGCAAACTAACTGGGTCAATATTTTTATCAATACCTTTGAAATAATTAATAAAATATTTACTGGAAAATTTTATATAAATGTTGGAAGAGAAGTATATAAGGGAAATGGTTGGTTAGTTATACAGGCATGTACTGAAGTAAGCTCATCTGAACAAACTGCATTTTAAATAGAATTTTGATGTGATTAGCAATTCCATGTTTAAAAGGACTAAAAATTCAATCTTTGTAATATAATTTTATTCTGGTTCAGAACAAAGTCAAGATATTTCAAAGCTTCCAGCTAAAGTTAATTGTCACTGCCTTCCCCGTTTCAAGAAACTATTGACTGCCTCACAACCAGCAACCCAAATAACAGCTCTAGCTGTGCTGGAAGTGAAGCTAAGAACCAGAAATTTCAAAGCTCCTAACATCCTCCCCTTATGAGAACTTTCAAAGAGATGCACTGGAAGCCTGAGCTCCTCAATGGCCTGCCAAGTTGAGGAATCAGGCAGAGGTGTTAAGAATTCCTGAAATATATCAGGGATTTTGTCAACATCATAGTCTTGCATAAGGTTTCAGTATTGATCAAATGACAAACTCCAATGAAAGATTCTTTTTTGAAATGTTAATGAAGACTGATGCAAGGCCAGACATCAAGGGAGGGATTCATCTGACAAATTTAGTCATCCATAATGTAGGTATCTGCCTATGTGAGTAGATTCAGTTTGTGATCAGTGGGAAGATGTGACCAGATGAATCGTATCAATCAGACATTTCCATAGTGTGATTTAGATGTTTAAGGCACACATCTGGCATCATGCAGCTGGTCCTTCTGAACCATGGACAAAAGTTCATATTTTAAAAAGCACTGGAATATGACAAAATTAATTTTTTTAAGATTCTTAATCAGTGATTGACAGAGTACAAATGAGAGTTCTTGAGGGCACTAATGGGGAATTTCTTGGAAGAAAAGATTACAGTTAATAACTTCTTTGAATGTCATTACGGAAATCAAAAGCTAGTTACTATGGTCTCTTCTGTTCTGGAGTTCTTGTCTCAAAAGGATGTTGAAAAACAGGATTGAGTTTGGAAAAGAAATACATCAGTATTTTATGGTTTGTACTGTTAAGGTAGAATCATGTCACCTGATGTGGTATTGGACCTTAATGTGACAGTTCTATGTAAAAGAGGTTAAGTGAGAGTTCACTGGAAGTTTCTGTATCTGTTTATTGAGTATAGAATGTTCAGTGTGCTTGCCTCAGACATTAAAGCTTTTATTGTAAACAACCCAATTATGGAATAAATACTATACCATTTGGCTATTAATACTGATTTTTGTCTACGGTTGTCTGTTATCGATCTCAGACCATAGTTAATATATGTGATTTTACCAGCATTGAGGCTATAGCTACTAACAAAGAGATAAACAAAAAGACCTTGTATAAAGCTTGTGAGATTTTGCCTGTCAATTTGTCTGTGTGACTTATTACAGTAAAATACTGTTAAATATTAATATTAAATCACCAGAAGTGACTCGATAGAGCATTGTAGATCAAACCAAACAATACAGTCAACCAAATTAATAATGCACAGTGAGTATTTTATCAAAACAAAAAAACCCACAAGTTTAATTTATTTAGTCTGATTTAAGAAGAGGTAATTAAGGGAGCTATTGTTTTAAATACATATATATTATATTAAAAATGGATTAAATACTTCCCTGATATTTTTTGCTGCCAAGCAGCTAAATAACTGCTTTTTGTTGGACAGGTGTTCCCTTTTGATCTTACTGTCAACTGATCTAAGAGACAGTCTTCAGTGTCAAATGTAACAACTTCTTCCTTTCTATTTGACCTTGGGTTTTTGAGTCTCTGGTCTTTTTCTTGGGCTTATTAAACAGGAGGTCGTCATCCCTGAGACCATGAAGTTTATAGTTAGATTCAGCAATGTGATATATAATAAGTCTACATGGATAATTTTCTCCTGCAAGCTATACCTCCCATGCCATCTCTGGAAATGTTTTCTCATTTTGTTTTACAAAATCTAACGTTCTGTCCTGCATGTTGCCTTTCTCTCTGCCAACTTGTACATGAAAATAACTGGAACATAGCAGCTAGATTATTTATTCTTCTTTAAAAACATTAGGCTGGATCTTTGAAGCAACAAGATTCATGTGTTTTCTTGCACTTTACTTTCACACCTTCTCTTTTTCAGTGTGAAAATTAGATTATTAACAGATTAAAGTTACCATGAAAGAGTCATTCTGACTGTTCTTTTTACATGGAATGACTAGGGTTTATATTAATAAAAATATTTGTTATCAATGATTGGATGCATCAGTTTATCCTTTTTGAAAAGAGATTTACTTGGTAATTCTAGGAGTGGAGAAAGACATTGAAGTTAATTGCACGAAAATCTCTCTACTTGACAATTAGAGAGATGTTATAATCCTTTGACTATAGCAAATTAAATGTCACCCTCCAGAAACTGTAGGGCTCCATCCTGTTAGATTAGTTGTAATTTATTAGTATTTAGAAAAACTACTAATCAGAATATGATTAATTGTAACTTAAGTGTATGCGAGGATGCTAATGCATGATTTGATTGCTTTTGGTAGCAATTCCTCCTTTTTATTATAAGTGGATTTCATATTTGAATAGGTATTTCAATTGCAAAAAAATCATCAACAGTAGTTTCTTATCCCTGTCTTCCATCCCTTCGGCACCTTCCTTTCATATTTACTTTCTGTAAGTAGAGATAACCCTAAAAGAACATACCAATATGTAGTAAACTGGTTCCTAGGAGACTTCTTATTTGCACAGCATGAAAAGACTTATAATCATTTCAATCCTACTCTGGAGAGTGTGGACAACTTGTGGCAGGATTTGAGGCTCTACGAACATTTTTTGCCATCTCTGCCAATCTGTTCTAAGCATAAAGTATTTATTCCAAGCCAAACCTCAGAATTCTGCAATGTTGGTGGTCTATCACTTGAACAAAATATTTATTAGCTGCCCACTTCTGCCATCTTTTGTCAGCAGTATTTGAGTACTTTTTTCTTAATGTACACTTTCCAAATAACATTTATACAATAACACATTAGTGTCCCCTAATTAAACAGAAAATACTGCAAATTCCTCGTTCTCTTCTATTCTACCTAAAAAAATATTTTTATTATATTTTTTGCTATAGTTAGTCTTTATCATATACTGTATGTAGTCACTCAACACGACCTGTCATCCACTGTCCTCTGTTTTACATTGCTCTGAAGGGTTTATAAGTGAAGGCAAGAGACAACAACAGTCACCACAAAGAGGTCTAGCAGTGGAAGGCAATGGTATCGTTCTGTATGATTAAACACCATGGGGTTTTCTGCTGTGCAGACATCTGTATCTGAACTGGTCACCCAAGATCCTTTTATAGCAAAAAAAGAGAATAAAGAACTGTTAGAACATGACTCATGTTGTCCTAAGGCAGACATTAGAAACAGATCAAATTAATTACACGGTATTTTTTTTCCTCCATTGATTATAAAGAAAATTTAGGGTAACTATCTCAGATCTAAACATCAATAGTTGACTGATATTAAATCCTATCACCTCCGTTCAATCATTGACAAGCCTATCAGAGACCACTTAAGAAATGTTTTAAGGAAGACATTGAATAAACAATAATCTGACTTCATGGAAAGTTACAGACATATCTAATTGCTGCATGGAAGACAGCACCAATGGTTTGGACTGAAATATTCCTAAAAGAATGATGAAACCAAGGACAGAGACAGAAAGTGTTTTTATTGTTACAGGATGGGGAGACAAACAACTGAGAAACGTCATGCCTAATGTTGAAAACATTAAACTAGCTGCTTAAGGAAAAGAATGATGGAGTATTGATAAGAAAAAGCTTACTAAAAGCTTTGCAGAAAACCATTTGTATGATATGCAAGGCACAGAATATAGATCTGATGAAAGTGCCTTCAGACATCACAAAATAAAGTATATTCCTATCCTGGCTGGGATAGAGTTAATTTGCTTTCTAGTGGTTGATGTGTTTTCAGATTTGGCGTGAAAGGAATGCAAATAATGCATGTTGTTTTAGTTGTTGCTGAGTGGTGTTTACATTATTCAAGGACTTTTTCCACTTCCCATAGAAGTTAAGAAGGCGCATAGGCAGAACAAGGGAATGGCAAATGGAATATTCCGTACCATAGACATCATGCTCAGTGTATAAATGGGGGTTGGCTGAGGGGTGGGAATCAACAATCGCTGCTCTGGTTGGGCTGTGGAACTGATTCACCAGGCAGTGAGAGCAACTTGTATCTTGTATATTCTTTAACCATTCTTCTTATTATTATTGTTTCTTTTTCCTTTTCCATTATTGTTCTATTAAACTGTCTTTATCTCAACCCACAAGGGTTTTTCTACCCTTTCCCCTCCTTTTCTCCCTGTTCTCCCTACCCCTTTTGGGTAGGGAGGGGGATTGAGCGAGTGGCTGCATGGTTCTAGTTGCTGGCTGGCATTAAGTCACAATAATTACACACACACCCCCACACAAACCAAAACAACAAAAAAAACCCCAAAACAAACAAACAAAAAACACACCCAAAAATAATGAGAAAATGGAAGTGAAAGCAGGATATTAAAAAACCCCAAACATTCAGAAACTTTTAGCATCAATTTGATTCTTACTGGAGAGGTATCTAACAATCATTATAATCCAGGGAAAACTGAGTGGTTGAGGGGAAGAAAGTCTCTGAAGTAAAAAAACAGGTTTGAGAAGGAAGGAAGGCATGAAACTTCTGTAACAGCTGTAAGAGACTGGAATTTATCTCCTCTAGTTTTACACCTAAGCTAATCAAATTAGAATCCTTATATAGTGGATTCAGTGGAAGTAAACTGGCACTTTTATTTGTCTGATCTACTTAAGATGTCTGGGATAAGTTATGTTATGGGTATGACATTTTTTCCTAGTGACTAACAGCATAGAAAACCACATGGCAGATATCAGAGTTTAAACAAGTTGTAAACAGTTCATTGAAGAAGGGACATGAAAGAAAATGATAGACGTGTAATACAAATGCCTTATAAGACCAGTAAGATGTTTGTAATTCTCTCTCTACTGGAATCAGTTTGATGGGTAAGTACCATTCTTTGTAAAGCTAACAGAATCATAAATGTATAAGATCAAAACTGGAACATGTTTTTGATGAAATACTATCCCTCCTCTTTGATAATACCCTCTGATAAATATAAATAGAAAAAAAATGAAACAAACAAAAAGCTTTCGGCAGGGAGGTTTGGTTTGGTTGTGGGGTTTTCTCTCTCCTTTTTTTTTCCTTTGGTTTTTTTTTTTTTTTCTTTTTTTTTTTTTTTCCTAATTTCCTAAATAAATATTGCTATTTTTCTCTGATCTTTCTTTTGGGGATTTTGTGTTTCCTGGTACTGATTGTAAGGGGACTTTGTGGTATATATATCAACTACCTTTCCCGTAATGTTTAAGAAAAAAAAGCAACCCTCTGGATCTCTGCTAGGAAATTGTTATAAAGCATTTGAAGAAAGAGAAATGCTTTGAATAAGGAAAGACATTTGTTAAAACTTCGGGATTTGATAAGTCATAAAAGAAAAGCATATTCAGGCTCAGGGGGTTATTAGGAGATCTAAGAAATCATGCTGGCAAAACTTCTGTAGCTGTATTAATCACCTTACTTCAGCAGAAAAGACATGGAATAAGATAAAAAGAATAAATGAGAAAAGGGCCAAATCTTTTGCAATGCCTATTTTAATTAAGGGTGAAACTACTGTTGATTCACATATACAAAAAGCTAACATGCTAGGTGGGAGCTCTGTTAATATTGATGATAACTATAGATTGATTTTATCTGCATCAGGAGATTTTCTTATGTAATTTTTTTTTTAATTCAGATTTTTTTTTATTTTTCCTTTTGAAATATGCAATTACATTCTGGAGGGCTGATATGAGACTGCTAGTGGTATAGTGCAGGTTTTCTGGTTAATTAATCTTGGTTATTTACCTCCAGTAATATTATTCATGAACTTAACTATAATTGTTTGAAGAGATAAAAATAGGAATTTTAACTTCTTTTAACATTTTCAGAATTGATCACAGAACTATTTGTTGGGTTGTTAGTTTTTTGGTGGTTTGTTGTTGTCTTTTTTTCCCCTTTAAGAAAATGAGACATATTTAAACATGCAATAATATTTTCTGTATAATTAAATCAGGTTCTGTTTCCTGTGATACAAGTTCTTTGTTACACTATACAGGTTGGTTAAAAGCAGAAACAGTTGACAGATTTTTCTAGTACTTTCTAAGTTCCTTTCAAGTTTTCTAAGTTTCCTCAAGAAAGGTTTGTCTGCTTTGGTTGGCTTCATCTAACCTTTTTCAGAAATGCGCCCATATATGTGTGTTCACCATGCAGCTGTTATGATATACAAAAATCAGTAAGAAGCAGGATCCTGACTTTTCAAGCTACTTGAATATTATGCAGCACTAAGTTTGGGTTTCATAGGAAAAAGATGATCTTGATTCCTCCTTGTCAGAAAGTCTTTGTCCTTTCATTTTTTTGTATAACCTTGCTGTTAACTGAGGCCCCAGGGAACCTTAAAGCTAATCCTTGAGAGCGGAGGAGACTGGACAGCGTTGCAATTGCCCTTCCACCTTCACCTGATCAACTGCTTTGCCTGTGGAACATCACCAGGATATACATTACTGTTAAGCCAAGACATCACAGAAGTCATGAATTCCTCCTCACAAATTGTCAAGGTAAAGTGCAAACAGCATGCCATATAAAAATGTTTGTTGCTTAATATATTTTTGTTATTATTTTTCTCTTAAGCCATCCTCTGAGTATCTTTCTTACTGATTCAGGGTAGGATGCAGCCATGATATGGGTAAAAGTTTCATATAGTTGCTCACCGGATTCTCTGGCAAATGAACTAAATTATGCTTCTTGATAGGCTGTGGAAAAGTGGGAGGAATGCATTCCTTTCCCCTGCCCTCCCCTTTGGCAAATCTGTTATTTTAATTGTATGTGAATTTGCATCAGCAATGTTTCAGATAAATACTTCAAGATTCAAGTGTCTGTGGTTATGCACAACTAAAACTGCATAATGATGACTGCTTGGGAGACGAATTTTCTGTCCTAGGGGAAAATCCAATCATTTCAAATTTGATATCATTCCAAGTCTGATGGAAAATTTTAAATGCTGACATTTCCAATAATACCTAAATTTGAGAACTACAAGATCACAGGGTGGCTGAGGTTGAAAGGTACCTAAGGAGGTGTCTAGTCCAACCCCCTGAAGAACAGGGTCAGATAGAGCAGGTTGCTCTTGGTTGTGTACATTCAGGTTTTGAATACCTCCAAGGATGGGACTCCACAACCTGACTCTGGTCAACCTGTGCCAGTGCTCAGTCACCCTCACAGTAAAAAAATGTTTCCTGGTGTTCAGAGGGAACCACCTGTGTTTTAGTTTGTACCCATTGCCTCTGGTTCTGTCACTGGGCACCACTGAGAAGAAACCAGCTCCATCTTCTATATTCCCTCCATTCAGGTATTTATACACTTTGGTAAGATCACCCTCAGCCTTCTCTTCTCCAGGCTGAACAGTCCCAGGTCTCTCAGCCTTTCCTCATAGGACAGATGCTCCAGTCCCTTAATGATCTTAATGGCTTTTTGCTGGATTTTCCCCATTAAGTCCATGTCTCTTATACTGGGGAACCCAGAATTGGACAAAGCAGTCCAGACATGTCTCACCAGTGTTGAGGAAAGGGGAAGGATCATGTCTCTCGACCTGCTGACTATGCACCTCCTAATGCAGTCCAGAGTACTGTTGGCTGCCTTTGCTGCAAGGGCACATTGCTCACCCATGATCAGCTTGCTGTCCATCAGGACGCCTAAGTCCTTCTCTTGTAGAGGTCCTTTCCAGCCAGTCAGCCCCCAGCCTGTACTGGTGTCTGGGGTTATTCCTCCCCAGGTGCAGGATGTGACATTACTTCTGCCTGAACTTTGCAAGATTCTGGTCTGCTCAGTTCTCCAGCTGGTCAAGGCCTGTCTGTGAAGGGAGCAAAATCATCTGGTCTATCAACCACTCTTCCCAGCTTTTTTAAATCTGCGGAGGGCGCACATAGACACATCATCCAAATTGTTAATGAAGATGCTAAACAATGTTAAACATTACCCCAGTAATGAACCCTGGGGTCCACCATTAGTGCATTGTGGCCTCAGACTGCTGCTGATCACAAAATTTCCATGCCAGCAATTCAGTTTTTAATCCACCTCACCATCTCTTTGTCTAGGCTGTACTTTATCAGTTTGTCTATGATGATGTTACTGGAGATGATGTCAGAAACCTTGTTAAAGTCAAGACAAACAATATCCACTGCTCTACTCTCATCTACCAAGCCAGTGATCTCATCACAGAAAGTTATCAGGGTGATTAAGCAAGATTTCCCCTTTGTAAATCTATGCCAGTGACTCCCAATCACCTTCTTGTCCTTCATGGGTCTGGAAATTATTTCCAGGAGGATTTGCTCCATCACGTTCCCAGAGACTGAGGTGAGGCTGACAGGCCTGTAGCTCCCTGAATCCTCCTTCTTTGCCTTCTTGAAGGTAGAGACAACATTCTCTTTGTTCTAGTCCTCAACAACCTCTCCCAATCTCCACGACCTTTCATAGATAATTGAGAGTGGTCTCTCAGTGACGTCAGTCAGCTCCCTCAGCACTTGTGGGTGCATCCTGTCAGCTCCCTTGGACTTATGTCTATCCAGTTTTTTAAATGTTCCCTAATCAGATCCTTCTTCACTGAGGGTAAGTCCTCCTTGCTTCAGACTTTCTCACTGGTCTCAGATATAGAATCATAGAATGGTTAGAGCTGGAAAGGACTTTAAAGATCATCTAGTTCCAACACCCCTGCCAGGGGCAGGGACACCTTCCACTAGACCAGGTTGCTCAAAGCCCCATCCAACCTGGCCTTGAACATTTCCAGGGATGGGTCTTACCAGTAAAGACTGAGTCGAGGAAGAGGAACGTATTTAAATATTCTTTCTCATTTTTTTTGTTGTTTTCCTTTAAGACTTACAGTAGGTTCAGATGGATCTTCCAGGAAGGAGGGGGCCAGAAAAGGGAAATTCCTTCTTCCCTGGGGAGAAATTGCTCCTTCTGAGTGGAGAAGGGAGAAAGGCGCAATGCATCAAGGCTTCACAGATCAGATGGAAACTGATGTAGTCCTATCAACAGAGTGTTTCTTTGCACACCCTGGGTCTGACAAAAAGAGAAACTTCATAGGGACCAGATTGTGCAGAGATCCGGTGAAATTCCTTTTAAACGAATTATTTATTTTTGAGCCCTCTGATGAACAACTGAAATAGAATCAATGACTTTCTTATCACTAGATGGTTCTTATATCCTCTGCCTTTCCATCTATAAATATATACCATAATCAAGGAGGTAATTAATCCAATGTACCCGTGAAGCCGTTCTTGCAGCTCTGTACAGACAAATAACCTATTTCCAGAAACAACTATAAATAAATGATCATTTTATAGCAAGTAGGTCAAATTTTTAAGGATAATTAGGCATAAAAGACATACAGACAGATGCCTCCTGCAAGGCAATTTTTCAGCATTCTTGAAAATCCATCTGGATCCCTAACTAGATCTCAGGTCACCATGACTACATTTAAATCCTTTGAAAGCCTGGGTCCTATGCACTGAACAACTCTCTGAGGGGTAACCTCTCTAAGGGGTCTAAGCATATTCATATTGTGCAATGCATAGGAAAATATAAGCACAGTGAGAGAATAATTAAGCTCACCGAATACTTGAATGGCCCTTTGGACAATCTGACCTTTTTCCTTCAGCATAAAGAAATCCAAGAGCAACTATGATCCCAGCACAGGTGCTGAGAACATTTGTGATGTCCAGGCCCATGGGACCTTTGCAAGGCAGAATCAACATTACTTGTAGGGTAAAGATATTTACAGTCTGCACAAAGCAGCAGATCAGCAGGCAATACACACCAGGGAGGGCAATGAGAGTATTGCACTTGACTCTGGCCATCTGTACAGACAAGTTCAATACAGCACAGAAATACATAACCTGTCTCAAACAATAGAATTAATCTAGCTAGAGAAGAGAACTTGCCAGATTATTTCATTTACCATACTACAGATTAGCATTTTTTCACACCTTGATAAAGTTGTTTGGTGGCTTGGCTTCATCCTCAGCGTAAAACAGCAATGCTGCTTTACGATCTACAAAAATGAACACATAAGACACTAAATAAAGAGTTAGTTCTTTGGCAGATGCAAAGCAGTTTCAATATAATTGATTGGGCTACCTGCAATATTAAAGAAGTATCATTAAAATCAGGTTGTTTCCTGTATGGGAGTTATTACACGCTGCGTAAAATCCCGTTTCTCCTCCCTTTCATACCAAGTCATTGAAGCCTAAACATAGAAGAAAATAAGCTGCTTGGCATCAGTGAAACATATCTCACAAAAGCTGCTTTATGTATTTAAACACTTTGAAATTGCTGGTCTGCCGAATTTAATATGCCCAGGAATCTAGAGCAAGATTTTGTCCTTTAACAATCACAGACCTTTTTATAAAAATTCAATTTATTTGTTACTATTAAGAGCTTGCCAGTCCATTTCAATAAGAAATTCATCAATTGTATCTCGGTTTTACACAGTCTCTTTTTGTTCTGAAATATAGACCTTGGCATATGTAAGCAGATAGGGTTTTGAAGATTTGCCAGCCCTCATATCATAAGTGTAACACTTACATTTCCTTTTGTAGAAGGAGATGGTTTATACAAAATGACAGTTGTGAAATCTGCAGGTTACTAACAGCTTGGTAAATCTGACTGAAAGAACGTCTTTACTCTACCAGTAGTAAACCTCAGCAGTCCAGCAGGAGAAAGCTTATCTGTGCCAGCTTTAGAAACAGGGAAAGTGATTTATTTCACCTCATGTCAAGAATTTAAGGGTATATAATCCTAAAATTTTACTCTACCTCCTACCCAAACACATAAATGCACATGCTGCATCCTGCTATCGACTTCAACCCTACTGTCTCTCCCACTGCACTGTGGGACGCAATGCTGGTTATCTCAGAAGCCAGAGGACTGTGAAAGGACACACTGTGAAGGCTGTAAAAGAAGTTCATATATTTGCGTGTTGATGCAGAATGAAGGGGCACAGAACAACAGAAATCTGCCTGCATCTGAAATGAAACACTTCTCTAAATTATTAAGTTCAGTTAATTTAGCTTATACAACACTACAGCTAGAGCTCAAAAACTTACTCAAATTTTTACTACGCTACGCTGCTTCTAATTGTGTCATATAATTTGTCATTAGGATTTCACAGTAACCAGGTAAAATTAAAAACATGCTTAGAAATGAGTTTGGTTAACACTATCTGAAACAAAAATTCTACAGCATACCAGTATGCTTTCTGAATGTGACTTTCTTAGGCGATTCAAGCTATCTGCGCTGGTTTTCCCCCAAATTAAAGGAGCCTTGTCTGGCTTCTGTTCAAGTGACCACACTGGGATATCTCTCTGTACTCTGGAAAAGCAATCTCTTTGACCTGGTACCGAAAAACAAGTAGCCCTGCAGGGTGACTATAGGGCGATTCCCCTGAGCTGCATTTATGTAAATTCAAGTAACACAACAGTCTGTGCAATGAAACACAGGAGGAGTAGTGGCATGGAAACAGTGCTGCAGCCTTATCCCAAATTCCTCCCTCCACATCATCAATCCTGAATGAAGGCAGAGTTTTCTGTTACAATAAACTGACAGCTTAAGAATTAAGAAAAAATGTCAATACGAAAATTAAGGACAATGCCATTAGTTGTTGGTACAAACTGTAGTTCTTAATTGGAGACTGAATCTCATACATTGGATTCATCACACTGGGAATATACAACAAAGGTCCCTATAAGTATTTACTAGTAAAATTGCATTAACTGATTTTGATTTCATAAAAGTCAGCAGAGAAAAATAAACAAACAAAAAAACCCACAGCAGGAGTATTTGTAAAGACTGAAGTTGTAGGCATGGATGAATTGCTTTCGCTCACTGAAGAAAGGCCAATTGAACAAAAATGCTGTTTTAGTCAGGACCAAAACTACTCACTAATTCATCTCATATGAATTTGGAGGATAACTTGGATGGGAGAAAACAAAGAGACTAGTGACAATACTTGAGATAAAAAAAAATTAATCTTTCTCCTTTAGAAAAAAGCCATGGTTTTGTTTTATACAAAGTCAAAATATCCATCTGCTTAATGAGGAAACATTTTATATGATCTAAGTGGGAATTTTTCTGTTTCACTAAGAAATAAAAGCAGAGTTTGAATCAAGGTGAAGCAGACTGAAAGCCTCTGAAAGGGCAAGCTATAAACCAAGGGGATGATAGGTTTCAAAGATTTTTTTAGTAAATAATAGTCAAAGGTCAAAATACATCATATGTGCAAATCCCAGTGGAGTCAATGTGTTGTGACTGACAGTCTTATACCACTGACAGCTTCAGACACAAAACAGCTCAAGTCAGTCCTCTAATTTAAATGAGATTCTGCAGAGGAAAGGGGCTCTAAATGAATGAGTACAAAGAGAAGAAGAATACATGTTTTGGGATCACAGATGCTCAGCGCTTCATCTTTTTTAATATTTCAGCCACACACATGGCAGAAACAATCTCTGTTCCATGGAACTTTTCTTTTCATTCTTACCATCATCACTGAACTTCAAGTACTAATAACTACAATTCTGCTTCCCTCGTTTTGTCTCTCTCTGCTGCATCAGTTCAAATCTCTGCTCTCTTCATCAATATCCATCATAGTCCAGCTTTTGCTATCACAATGTTTTCCACAAGAAAACTGTTTCCACTGAAAGACTGTAAGGCTGCTCCTGTTTTACATAAAATTCATGACAAATGTGTTATTATATAGGATTGTAGGAATGAATGAAAATGAGTAACGTGGAAAATTCATAATGTCTTCAGAAAAGTCTTTCAGGTCAATGATTAAGGAACAATCTTTTTCCTGTTTCTATTGCTAGTTTTAGCTATGGCAAAAACTAGAAAGGAAATAAACTTACAAGGACAATCTTGCCTTTAATTCTGTCTTACACTAGGCTGTCCAGCATTTCTTTACCAGTTACTAGAAGTGGGAGGTTAACAAGGAAAATCGTGAGAATGAGGAAAAATAGTGAAGTGATGTCAAATGCCTACTGAAATGCTTGTGTTCCATCTATGCTAAACACTTACTGAAACCAGGACCAAGTTGTACATGAGTGCAGATAAATGGATTGCCTAAACATTGCTGAAAAAATGATGTAATTAAATGTATGATTTTAGGTTCCTTTTTTTGCAGAGCAAAAATGAATTTTTGTGTCTTCTTACACGTACGTACACACACATACATGAGCTTTTCTGACATTTATACTCAGAGAAATGAGAGTTTTAATGAGTAAGAACTCCATTTCATACCAGTTGCTGTTGCAGAGATTCCTTAGCCAGATAAACCAGAAGTTATTTTGTATTAAACTAAAAAGGTAGAGACTAATGAAAGTAAATATTCTGCCTTAATTCTGGCCAGGGAGTTAAACAAATGTCTTCTGGATATGATTAGGTAAGTTTAAAGAGGGCCTTTGGAAAAAAGGACCAGAGATTAATATACAAATACTTACTCTGCCCAATCAAATAAAACTAATGCTGTTAGTTTTATTGTGGTCAATATCTTTAAATTGCTTAAGCACGGGCTTGACTTGTGAGATTTGAGAAATTCAATTAACTAATGCCAGTAAATTGATAAAGTTTCACTAAAAATTATGTAAGCAAGAAAAATATTCTTAGTGCACTACACTCAGTAAATGTCATACAAAAGGGAGTGAGAGGCACTGGACAGACTGCCCAGAAGGTGACTTCTAAAGGACTCTGGTGAGAAGCTTTGCAGATACAGTTATTTGGGGAAATAAATTGGCTGCATGGGAAACGACTAAAACGTCAATTAAACAGGCAATGTCACAAGGTCCTTTTGTGACGACATAAGGTAAAGTTATTTAAAAAAAAAAGGCAAAGAGCTTCAGAAAATCTTCATTTCTGCTCCTAGTCAAAATTCTTTTTTTCTTTTTTCAAAAGCCTAAACATTTCTCAACTGATAAGTGGTGTATTAAAGCTCTGGGTTATGCTATCTCAGAAAAAGAGATTCAGAGAGTATCAGAAAGGTAGCAAAAAAAAATATATTTATTACTGTAATATTATGATATAGGCTACTTAAGTAAAAGATGAAGTACATGTCATCTTTTGTAACCTGAAATGATTAAGAATAAATATTTAATGGAACAACCACATTTTGTATCCAGTACAACTTACTGAAAAGGAAAAAATAAAATGGATGTAAGCTTTTGCTTATTCAAATGCACTCAAACTTTGTTTTGGCATGTTCAGAGATAAAAAGCAAGGCTGATGTTTTCGCAGTCATTCTCTATGAAAACAGAGCATGTTTACTGTGAACAGATTGACATTGTTTGCTGACTTCTGTAATGCTGTTCTTGCTCGAGAAAGGAGCAAACATAAAAGGAAAGTGGAATTGTGTTTTGGTTCAGAGAAGTGGATTAGCACTCTGTGTAAATATGATGCAGTGTTTGTTTAAAGGATTTCTGCTCTATAAACACATGAGGCTAAATCCTGGTCCTATTGAAGGCAATGGCATATTTCTCCCTTGACTCCGTAGAACCAAAGATTGGGCCAGTACATTTTA
Organism: Anarhynchus alexandrinus; assembly: GCA_008711295.1. Classification (NCBI taxonomy): domain Eukaryota; kingdom Metazoa; phylum Chordata; class Aves; order Charadriiformes; family Charadriidae; genus Anarhynchus; species Anarhynchus alexandrinus. The sequence continues at coordinate 554,106 of VUYV01000266.1, forward strand.
ATACTGTAAAATTTCTCACTCCAAGAGAAAACTTGACTGGAATGACTATTTTCACAACTCGACTCTTCCATATCCCAAAATCATTGATGTGATGAGTGTGTGTGAGCTCCCCATGAAAACACTAGATAGGCTTTTCCTCTGAAGAAACAAATAACCCAAGTCTGAATCCACAGTATTTCTTTTCAGTGTTTACTCAGTAGATTAGTATCATCCTATCAATAACAGATGCACAGCCTTTCTGATTTTTTTCCTAAATATAATCAGCTGGTGACATATACTAACTTTTTTAAAGACCAGGCAGCAAAATTATAGCTTCCACTGTAACACATTTTTTCCACTATTTATTTGCTTATTTTCTTATAAAATTTTCTCATAAAATTTTCTCATGATTAGTGAAAGAAAGAGAGAAACAAAGAAACATACAAAAAGATTCCATATTTTGTTATCCAAGAAGTCCATTCTTGACCTCCTTCTTTAACTATGAATAACATAAAATTATTCTCTGTCCTGGGCAAATTTTGTGCTGTTACAACATTTTTAGAACATTTTGGTTTTCCTAATGCCCTCTTATTTCTATTCAATGGGTTTTTTTTAATTAATCAGTCCCGCTATGTCAATAGTGGCTTTACTTCATATCTGGTGACTGCTAGCATCCCCTTTCAATCTTCTGCAATGGACTTTCTCAGAAGGTTTTTTCAAGCCCAGATAAATGTCATCTTGTTCTCCTTTATCTCTGTTATTTGCCATCCTGTTCTGAAATGCAGCAGCACAGTCCACAGTCTTGTCACTCATTGTGTTTTATAACATTGGCTTGCAATCCCTTAACATATGTTCTGCCACACCATATTTGATGAGGTCCATGAATCCTGTGAGGAAACAGAAGTTAGTACACTTTATGGAGATAGAGCAACACAGCAGTCCAGATTCATTATGTTTAGGTTAATATAAGTAAATAGTCCTTGTTTATATAGGTTGATGCCTATTTATGTTTTCTGATGATTGGTGAAGTCAAGTCTTTAGTCAAAACTGTATTCTTCAACTATTAAAGAATTAATACAGTTCTAGGAATGTACAGGGTAGTACATTTTAGTAAACAGCTACTCAAAATCCTGACTCATCATAATTAGACATGGTCATTCATAAAGTTACCACCTATTTCCAGAAGGTAAACCATATAAATTCTCAGAGATTTTAGCATTAATATGTAGCAAAAACAATAACATCAGCTGCATAAAAGAAATCAATTTCTCACTTGTAATAGGCTTCTAGATTCAAATTATAATAGTTTACACACCCAAAAATATAATATCGAACCAAGACAAGAACAGACTACAAACCTAGCTGCTGTTCCAAACATATACTGCCAACAATCAGAGAGACATGATCTCAGTTGTTATCCTGGACTTTGCTGAAGTCCTCAGGCCCTTCCTTAGGGTTATCTTCCACATCTTGAATTCATGAATACTGTGTCAAGAAAGCATATAAAACTAAAGTATATCTCACATAATTTAGTCTTGGAAGAGAAAAAGGTTGTTTTTTTTTTTACAGTAGCACGGTGAAAGTATTCCACAAAATGAAATTCCAATATATAGAATTTTGCAACTTAGAGTACATTAGCTACAACATTAGTTGCATGAAATTCACATTAGTTACATCATTAGTTCTATGAAATTCACGCATGTGAGGAACAAATCCATCCCAAAATTACTGTACCAGGCAGGTCCAGGTAGGCAATGAAATTCTGATATTCACGCGTAAACATCTCAGAATCTTTTTTTTTTTGGTCCAGACTAGCTGGAGCCTTAGAGAAAATGTCCCTAGCAGACATTTTTATGCATAGCTTTAGGGACAGCAATTCAGCTTTCACTTATTTGTGTGTGTCACCAGGTCTAACATATGTTCAGGCATGTAGGTATTTGGAAGTGTTTAGCAGCAATCCAGAATACATGTTAGGAAGCACCAAGGAGAGTTAATTTTAGAAGAGGAGGAAGAAGGGAAGGGAGAGAAGTGCAGCAGTACCGACACAAGAACTGTTTCACAGAGAGTGCTGATTACCGAAAAAGCTTTTTAGGCCCACTCACCATAAAAAACAGTCAGAAGAAGAAGCTACTCACAAATAAAAAAGGGATAGAAAAATCAAGTGCCTAAAATGGGTACCCAAGGTACCCATTCCTAAGATGGGAGCCCTAGGTACCCAAGCAAACCTGGGAGCACAAGAAATAGAAGGACAAGGCTTGTGGCAAATTTTAGACATGAGAATTGTTCAATTCAATGTGTTCAGAAGCATAAAACAAAGGTGGTCCAAGTGACACCAGTACATCAATACCAGTGGGAGGAGAAGGCAGTCATGGGGGCAGAGCAGGTCCTGGGAAAACAACCACCCCCCAGAACTTCATTATTGAACCAACAGCAGCACCTTGCGTGGCTGAACTCTAGCAGCAATTGCCTTAAACTTCCTTGATCCAGATCTTTTTTTCTCTCTCTCTTTCAAGTTGTGTTTTGTTGCTCAACATCTTTGCGCAGTATGGATGATGATTAATGCTACTTTGAGCAGAGATATTTGGCATACATGCCCCACGTGGGATCCACAGAGGTGTTTGGCACTGCAGTCACTGTGGCTGTGCGGGACATGGTTCTGCCCCGTGGGCCCTGGGGAGCATGGGGGTCACTGTACCTCCCTGCAGGCACAGCCTCGCTCAGGGGATAGCAGAAGCTGAGGTTTCAACATCACCCCATCCTTTTTCAGCTCCAGGGAATAAAGAGAGAACAGTTTACGTACTCCCTAGAGATGTGGATTACCCTCCTGTCTGGATTCACAAAGGCCACAGAGTAGTAAAAAGGCTCTTCCTCCACACCTTTAACAAACTGAAAAAAACAACCACCACTTATTTCTTTATGACTTCAGCAGTGCTGAGCAGAAGTGATTCCATCTAGTTGGAATGAAATATATCTGTAATGGGAATAAACGGCACAACCGAGAGACATTTTTAAAAGACTGTACAAGACCATAAAGCATCTTACTGCAAAGATCAGTTCATCCTCCTAGCTCACCCTTACTTTCTAAAGAACTTGAAACCATGAAGGTTGGTAGTGGGAGCAAAGATGAACCTCGGTGGAGAGATTTTGAACGTTATAAAGGATGTTTTATTGCCCAGTTTCTACGGGCAGGAACCATTTGTATGTCTTTCAAAATCTTCCCTAGTATGACATAAGCCCACGTTCAGGGAGTCAGACTCTTTGACCATATTACATCCGTTATATGCTGAGGGATAAAATTAAGAAACACTTCATGGTAAAGTTATGACATAGATACAGGAAATTGTGACAACAGTTTCAATAGAATACTTTGATTTTTTATTTTTTTTTAACATGGACTGCTCCACAGCAGCTGCTGTAGGATACTTTAACCTGAAAATAGCCACACCTTAAATTAGACTTTTGCATGGAAGAGGCCATTGGTGCAGTAGCAAAACAGTATGGGAAGGTTCAAATGTGAAGGATTCAATGTTACACAATTACTCACATTCCAAAGGAATGTCTAAGTGACATTTTTGGTCATGAGAACACTTTGGTAAGCATAGAAAACAAGCATTTCTTGACTCCAGCAAGTTAAAGGGCTGAAGAAAGAAATTGGAAATGTCCAAGTGTTTTGTCATATCTCTTAGCAAAAAACAAATAAGGCACATTTTAGAATCTTTCCATTTCTCAAAGAGTGAAAAAGAATGGGAATGCTTTTCAAAAACAGGATAAAGATTTGGTCTGTGAAAGTATTGCTATACAAAAGTGTGTGCTTTTGGTGGTTCTGACAAAAAGAGCTTGCTGGATATCTTTAGTTTGACAAGAGAAATTGTGAGCATTAGCATGAGGGATAGGTTTGTGCTAAAGATAAAAGATAAAAAACCTGTTCACAAAAAAAATTACAAGAGCTAAAACCCCCTTTTACTATAAATAGTTTAACGCTGCAAAATTTTCTTGCCATCAAAAAAAGATTTGCAAAGCTTAGTGTGACAACACCATCCAGAGTTTAAATTCACACTGATGAAATCAAACAGCATTAGAAAACGGCTGAGCATGGTGATAAAGTGACTGCAAAGCGAGCTGGCAGAAAAACACTTTTCTAATAATGAGGAAGATGCCCTAGGTGCAAACACGGTAGGCAGATTATTGGCAACAATACACTCCAGGAGTATAAATAAAATTCCTCTGTCACACCTTTCACTGCCAAATTAGTAGAGCAACTATACAGTCACTGATGCTTACTTTTCTTTGCAAACCATGACTTACTACCATCACTGATGGTGAAAAAAAATCAAGCTATGCTTTTTTGTCTCTGTGAGACTGCTTTCTCCCCTTAAATAAAAATTAACTGATACAGTTTACACATGAGGTTAACTCTATGCCTGTCATACCAACATCCAGTAAGTCAGATTTCCATCCTCAGAAGTGTAGGAACATTATGACTTGCTGCTTGGTTCCAGCTGCGTGTCAGATCATGCTTTTAACTTACTTTCTATGGATTCTGGGGAGAGAAGGATTGGATACAGCTCCATGCGTGGAAGTCTTCTGTTATAAATCAGCCATGATATCTCAGCCCCTGAGTCCATCCTAATATTTCTGTTTGCAGAGTATGTCTCTCGACTTGCAGCTTATAAGACACTTTTATATTTCAGAGCCAAAACCAATATGGTGTTATTGTAGTTTACTACTGTTGCTTAATTCACCACTGCACTGATTTCAATGGGGTCATGTAAGTATGGAGCAGCTGCATTCAGAATTGTTACGTGAATTTTTCAATATGCATTGCAGCAATATATACTCCTAGCACACATTATTTTTCTCATATTGGACATAGAAAAGATGCTGTAATAAAGCATAGCACTAAAGTCTTCAAACAGACCTCTTTTGATGTTGTTTCCAACAAAATGGCAACTGTAAAACCATGAAGAAATCCTAATGTTTAGGATTCCATTAAGAAAACAAAAGGCACCTTTAGGTTAATATCCAACCCTACAGATTTGGTTTGATCTTAGCTATAAGGAATATTGTGTATATCCCCACATTTTGTACAGATTGCTAAATGTGTTTGCTCAGTAATCCTGGTTTTAAGCAATTTCATAAACACAAGAAAAGTTGTTTACTTATTGCTTATTTAATTACTGATTACTTATTATACTTGCAGGTTAGTCTAAGAGGTAATAACATCATATTAGCATAGACAGGTTTCTTACAGTCTCAGCGATGATGGCAGAGAAGCTCCAGTTACCCAAGTCACATTTTCTAGATGACTTTCTACATTCACTTATTTTACCCTGACACATACCGTTTCTTCCACCACAAAACCTGACCACAGCCACACCACTATACTTTCTATAACATTTCTGAAACTGTAGCTAGTAAGAACTGAAACGCCCTCCCAAATGTCACCACTTTTATATAACTGAAGTTAAACAGAGGTCACGCCCTAGATGACATTTCCTGCAAGTGGTTTGACTTCTGTCATCCTTAGATTTCCTGTGCATCCTCACAACTTGTTCTACCCTTCTGTGCATTCAAACCCCAACATTGTCTTGTAGCGATTTGTGGTGTTGTAAGTCTGCCTAACTCAACAGTCTTCAGATATTACAGGTAGACAGGTGAAACTCTGCCACTTGTTTCTTCCTCATGGACAAAGGTAAACCACAAAATGTATTTGGTGGCAATCATTCACTTGTATTTCCTTATAAAAAACTGTTTCTCCTAATGTCTAATGATTAATATGCTACAACACATCAGTTCAGGAGAGGTTAAATCACACAGACACATAGGAACAACCATTTCTTCTGCTCTTAGCAAGACCTGGAGGAGTGAGTTTGGGTAGCATGTGTGGAAAGTGTAGATTTACCTGGAATGACAAATGGTTACTTCAGCCTTGGCACCCAGACAGTGACACTGATCTACAAAATCAACAAAATTTCTCACAGTCTGGAGCTCCTTTAAGTTCACAGACAAGCTCCTGTGTAATCCTCACGGAAAGGCTGCTGCCTGCATCCAAGGCACCTGTAGCAAATATGAAATTTTATCTGCTTGGGAGTTCTGAGCTAAAAAGTTAAAGTATAGAATCATAGAACAGTTAGAATCATAGAATGGTATAATAACAGCAGGGTTTAAAAAAAGAAACAGCAGAGTAAATTAGTACTTCTTCATCCACAGAGAATGAATAAAACAGAAAATAGTTTTACTAAAAAAAAGGGTTAATAATATTTCAGAGATGGAACTGGAGTTGTATTGGGCAACATATAAAATTGACAGAACTGAAGAGATGCTTTGTGTTACTACCAGGCAACAGTGTTCCTCATGCTAAGATACAAAGTACCACACAGGAGCCACACACTCTGTGTGTTAATCCATTGTGAATTCGATGTGAGGTAAAACTGGTTGAGGTGTACCACCTTGGAAGTGTATGACAATGGATACTGCACCTGAGCTGAGCAAAGATATTCTTGCATTTCAGTACAGAAGGCTGACATTTCCACAGACAGTCTCATGTACAAACATGACCTGAAGTTACAAAGTGCTCTCATAGCATTAGGATGAAATATGTCACCATGCAAGAACATAAGAAGGTATGACACTTCCTTATTTTCATGCTGGGCTGTATAAAGTATTTCAGAATAGAATAGACTTTGGGGAATCTTTATCCACTTCAGATCCTTCCAAGATAGTTTATATCATAGATGAAGAGATAAAGATTATTAGAATTATTATTATTCTGCCTCAGCCATCTATAAATATCAGGTATGCCATTATTTACCCACAGAAAATAAGAGTAAGTGCAAGACTAATCAGTTTCATATAGTGTCCTGTCCCAGTTGAGCTCTGGCATCACCAACTGAAGAAGTGAATGTGACGTGTAGGGCTTCCGAACTTGGGAGTGCTGGTAACTAGTTTGGTGCTAGATTTTTTTAGGGAAGGGAGTAGGGTAGTGTTCACTGGGAAACACTCTGTCAAGTACACTATAACTGAACTACAACTGTCGCAGTTGCAGCAATTTTCCTGTAGGCAGGAAGATTACACAGGTCAGCGGGGTGTACTTGCAAATGGCATCTTTTGACTGCAATGCAGAGGAGACAGTAGTTACTATCAGGATGCTGATTTCTGTTTCTAAATAAGAAATATGTCTTAAGGGTTATTTCTGATTTTCACCTAGTTGCTGTTCAAAAGAAAATGCATTCATACAATTTCTAGTTTTCCTTGTACCCAGGTCCTCCAGCTTCAGACTAGGTAATATGACCAATAGGCTACAGAGGCATGCTCACCTCCCTATGAGCTTAACACTCCCAGATGCATAAGAGCTCAGCTGTAACAGCAGCCCTGGAGAGCATTTATCCCTCCTTAGTGCTGTAAAGCTGATACCAAGTGTACTGCAGTGAGGCAGGAAAAAGTGCTATTGAACTCCCTTGCATAGGCTAGGGGCCAGGACAAAGGTTTGCCTCTGGTCAGTGGGCCTGAAAGACACTTAGCGTCACATTTACAATCATATTTTTAAAGAAAATGGTAGAATAGCCTTGTTCATTACATTCAAAGCGAATTTGCAGATGACAGTCTTCAAGCAAGCTTCTGAGCTGTGATTCCCAACGGCACGAAGGCAGCTCCCCTGAAGCCCTGAGTCAGCCACCGTCTGACAGGGAGATACCGGTACAGCCTCGTGTTGAGCGCTTCCTATGGGCTAACCCTGTGCAGCTCCTACTTACTGACTGTACAGAGTTAGGTAAATTATTCTTCTGAGAAACCTAACTTTCATTACAAGGCACACACAGGGTCCTGACGTTTGAGACTGGATGCTGAATTCCAGCTCAGGCCCTTTTGCTTTGTGCTTTAAATGTAAGTCGTGCATCAACTCATTGTGAGAACCTGCGTCATGTCTTGTTTCTAATCCCCAAATGCCTACAAAGCATTTCCCTGTTTTAAAATACACCATTTTTCTTATTTGATATTTCATGTTGGAATTTCCAATTTTTTTCTTGCAGAACTTTTGGCCCTCTGTTTCTTTTCCTAAGAAAATTAACACAGAAGACTAGTCCCCTGGGGAAAAAAATCATACAGAGTATGCCCTCTTAGAGGCAATTTCATTTATGACAATCACCAGACCCACTGTAAAATTTCATCCATCTCTAAACTCACCGGGTAATGTAACCGTGATGACATCTTCTCAGCACATTACACCCTCCACATCTCCTTAATTTAAAGCTTCTGGTTATCTTATGAAGGGCAATGATCTATATCTAAGTTTTTGCTCTGCTTAAACTCAACTGCTGTACGTGTGTCTTTCTGCATATTTCATGGTGAAGTATGGAGGTCTGGTAAGGAGATTTATAGTCCTGGCATACATATTTGTTGAGGAATAATCGTATAAACTGGAATCCTCTTCTGGCTACACAGCCCCCTGTTGTCAGTCAAGTGTTTTTTCCAGTATGCACTTAATGCACAGGCCTGTTTTGTTATCCATGCTTTCTCCAGTTCTCAGGAGGAATCACAGAATCACAGAATCACCGAAAGGTCAGGGTTGGAAGGGACCTCTGGAGATCATCTAATCCAACCCCTCCGCCAGAGCAGGGTCATCTACAACAGGTTGCACAGGACAGCGTCCAGGCGGGTTTTGAATGTCTCCAGAGTGGGAGACTCCACAGGAGTTTAACTGTTTTGAAGTGTAAAAAGTTGGCCTCCTTAACTGCAGCACATTCATTACCTTGCTACCCGACGCACAAGATCTCCTTACTTGGTCAGACAAAAAGCGTTTCTGTTTATTTCCATTCCCATCAAATATACTTAAAATGTTGTTTTGGTATAGGTATAGAATATAGTTTGTGAGGCTGAATAGTAAGTAGATCATGCTGCTGTACATGCAAATTAACACATCCCTACATTTCTCCACAGATAGAAAAGAAGAAGAAATAAGGGACCATCTAGACTGAACTTTGAATTGTCTTATCTATATTCCTTTTTTCAGTCAATCACCAGCAGTTTGCCCTTGTTACTGATGTTGCAGCTGTGCTCACAGAGATCAAAGTCCATTACAATACCGGTGCTGCTCTCACCCAGAAGAAGGCAGGATGCTGATCAGCAGCAAACACACCAAACAACTTGTGCCCCCAAGCCTGCCCATCGTCAGTATCTTCCACTAATTCACACGGTCTCTAAGGAAACTCTGGAGTCTGTAAGACGAACTATTTATGATCTGTTTTCCTTGTTATTTTCACTCAATGGCAACAATTTGCTTGTTATTTGATGAATGCTGGGTAAAAGCATAACATAGACTGTGGATGATCTGGGGTTATAGTTTGAATAGTAGGAGCTTATGATTGATGTTCGTGCTGTGTAATTAATCTCCTAAATCGCATGTTTCTTTTCCCCATCAGAAGGTTATTAAACCTACATTGAGCTTTCAAAATGGCTTTGCAAAATCTTCCTGTGTGAATGCGTGTCTGAGTGAATATTTGTATGCAGCTAATTCACATTACAAATATTCAAATCTCTTTTCTTAAACAAAAGAAATACCCTCTCAGAGATTTCGAATGAATATTTCTGAATATGTTTTTTTTCAGTGTTTTCCCACCTTCAATTCAGATGGACACTGGAACTAATAAGATGACTAATACCAGATAACTCTTTCTATATTTACCTCCTGCAAAGATATTCATAGACAAATACATATCCAAATATGCACACAACTACAGTAAGTGATTTATTACAAAATCTTCCTTGACATCCAGTTCTTCTTCCTTATCTCTTTACAAGCCTTCCCTATTATATGTGTTGTTTATTAGAGCAATTTTAATATGGATTGAATGAGCAGTTTACCAGTAAACAGGAAACTATAAACATATTGCTGTAAAATGAGAATTGTCTACTGATAAATCAAAGCATTATGCATCTGACCATATCCCAAGAGAACCACTGAAGCAAGCTGCCTCAGCTAATTCAGTGAATTAGTGTTTACTGTTTTGCAAAAGCCATCAAAAAAAAGAAAACCCAGCATTTTTTCCTTTTTTTTTTTTATGCTTCCCTGGTTCAGCACATTTAAAATGGAACACAAGGAAAAATCCTTCTCATATTTTGAATTCTATTCCTCTCTTTGGCTGTTTATTTGCACCCATACATGTATGGTATACATTAGTAAAGATTCTATCTGGATTCATTTTTAGGTCAAACGTATCCTGTCCGGTTTCCTCAGTTCCCAAGTTTAGATGTTCAGTCCCAGAAGTGACAGAAGTTAAGACGAAACCTCTGAGACTCCAATTTTCTATTAAATACGTGCCTTTTAAGACCAGTAGAGGGAGATGCAGTCCTCTTAATTAAGTCCTATTTTCGTGGTTTCCCAGGGCTTCCTGGAATACCTCTTCCCCTGCCTCCCCGCCCCTTACCTCATAGATCTATTTTAATGGCTCTGAGCTTCAAATGGGAATAAAAAGCCCAGTACTGCTCACCTGGCTCTTGCTAACTGGGCTCTGAGCTTTAAGCGGGCAGAATAGGACTCTCTGAAGTACTATGGAAAAGTAACTAAAATAACTAAACAACACCTGACCCGTAACTTGCTCCATGCCTGTGCTACCCTCAGGAGCACACCTGCCCTGCAGGTGATGTCAAAAGCTTGTTGGTTGCACAGCATTTCTCCCCTTGCATAATACTTCTGCAGGAAACTCTCTGTAGTAGTGGCTGTAAGGTCCACGTTCATACTAATACAACAGTTTCATCATCCTTGCTACCCATTTTGGCAAGTCAAAAGTATTTCTTATTCTATTTGTACAGAGCCAATTGGGTTTTGTTCCTGTCAGTGTATTCACTGCTGCTTGTGTAAGAAGAGGTCTCATTTTAGCTGGCCCTCAAGCAGAACTCAATAAAGAGGAATAAGAGACTATGATGCAGTCGTAAATACTCAAATACGCTTCAGATGGGATGAAAGCCTTTAGCTGAGGTCCAAGAGAGCAAAACATCAAAGTTGGTAGAACAGTTCATCGAGCAGCACACATGGGCAGCCGAGCAACAGGGTTGAGAGATTGAATCATACCTACAGCTATAGGCCCTGGTATGCAGCAAAGTCACAGAGCAGACTCAAGGTTGATCAAGATTTCCATCTTTCCCACAGAATGTCTCAGTGTAGCTTTTCCCTCTCCTCCTCTCTCCCCTCTCCCACGCTCTTACTGCTGTTATCTTTGTTTAAAGTGCTTAGCTCACTGTACTGGCTGCAGGTTTTGCACATATTCAGCACTTCGAAATGCTTCTGCAGTAGCAATGAAAGTGCTCAATTACCAAGTTCAGATGGGAAGAAGAGGAGAGAGGAAAGATGAGTTTATAAAGAATTGCTTATACTTAATGTTCTACAGGCATCTAATGCTGGACAGAGAGAGAGTCATGCTCTAGGAAGGCAGTACAAAGAAAATAAACAGACCAATTTTAGTCAAGAATAAATAGCTCAGGATCAGCTCTCAGACATGATAAAGGTTCCTATTTCTCCTCTTTCTTTCTTGGATAGAGTTAGTCTCAAAATGAGCATAAAAGGCCCATTATTGCCCACTGGTGGTGATATTCAGACGTGCTGACTAACAGTAGAAAATCAGTATTTTCTAGGTTGTCGTTATTGAAATATCTCAGTGAAATGAAGTAAGAATGCTGCTACTAAGCAACTTGGGCTCAGGCTCAGGTTAATGTCACACAATTTATGGCTATGATTTTTTAATAATGAATCAGTTGTCTTACTGTGTTTGGCAGGAATATTATCTCCAGAGACCACAAGGTCCATTACTCTAATAGGAACAAGCAGAAAGAAAATACAGACATTAAATCTAGATCTAACTAAAAATACTGCATTTTTCCATGTTTCAGCTCCCAACACAACAGTTATTAATACAATCTTTGGACAAAAATACTCCTGTATGCAGATTTCCTTTCTGCCAATACCAGAGAGAGGTTATAGGAATCTTGCTTCTTCACAATCATCCATATTTTTCTGCATATATATATATATATCTCATAATCTGTTTATAGCATATGTAGTAAATTCTTGAGTGTCATCTATTTTTAAAGCTTCCAGAACTTTATAATCCGTATACCAGAGTTACAGATTATATTCAAGTAAAGGCATTTATTACAGCTATGTTCAGAAACCAAATTCTCTTCTGTAACCACAGTCTTACCAAACATAAATGAGGATTATGAAGAGACTATAAATTCAGCAGTCCAAACACCAAACTGTGAAACTACCTGATAAATCCACTGTTTATAGGACTTAGATATTGTAATACAAAATGAGTTTCATTGTTTTTCCAGTCAGCATTATAATGTGATAATTTATCAGATGTTTTTACAAACTTTGCTTATTTGACTTTCAGTAAGGTTCAACCTACTAGGTGATTTAAGAGTTTTAAAAACATGAAATTATGTTTACTGCTGAAACTCTGGGTTTCTGTGTTGATACTCAAATATTTGAAATCTGGACTGTGTGCTTTTTTGCTCAAATAGTTGTTTGCTGAATAGTTATGATATATGCAAATAATTATGTATATATATAAGATTAAGTCCCAGAGAATTACTAAATCTAAATTAATTATTATATTGATCTTCTCTTTCAAAAAAACCCTTTTTTTGTTATAGAAAATTATTGTAGTTAGAAAATAAAAATCAGTTATCCTCTTTAGTAATCATCATATTGAATACTTATCAGTCTTCACTATTACTTGTTTCTCTGAACATTTAATGTTGTCTGTTTCTGAGATAAAATAATGAACTGTGATTTATCATCCTTTCACATTCCAGGGTATGCTTCTGTGACACCACAGTAGAGGTTCCATTTCATTTTTAACATATTTTTAAAATGTCAAATACTTTAGTCTTGAAATGTAACCTACCCATTTAACATAATGGTTCTCTCCAATTTTTAATCAATAGAAATAAATTCTCTGAAAAATCCCATTAGGAATTATGGGTTCCAGTTTCCGCAGACTGAAATTATGGGGAACGTGATCAGAGTTCTGCACATGAAGGGCTTTCAGAAATTGCCCTCAAGGAGAGGAATTTCAGCTCTGAGTTGCACTACTCGGAAAAACCCCTTCTAACCAAGGAAAATTGCAATTCTTTTCTTGTAAGGCTTAACAACAGTATTACGTTCCAAGAGCTGATCATTCAAGTACAGAAAATTTAAACAGAGAGCTTTAAAGTGAAAAGCCTATGGAAGAATAAGGCCTGTAACGTGAAGGTGAAACAGCTAAGTAGAGAACTCGGTATTTCCACGACCAGCAATAGAGTATCCTATTTTCCTTCTGGCCCTGGTCCACTTCAGAATATTGGTGAACAAGCAGTGTTGACCTCAGATAGCCCTTTTCTCTTATTCTGGAGCGCCAGAGAGGCATAAGTGGGGGTGGATGGGGTGGGGTGGGGAAGTGTATCCATGTCAGAAAAAAACAGTTACACTATTTTTGTCAGTCTCAGTAGAAGAAAGCAAAATAGAAAAAGAGCATTCAAATGAAAACTAAAGCTGGACAGAAAGATTGTGCATGAGCAACACTATCCACCCAAAGAGCTGAGTAAGCAAACGACATCACTGGGGCAACCTATGGTTAACTATATTTTTCCAGTTGCAAATGAAGGGATTTAAGCAAACAGAACTATGCGGAGTCAGTAAAAATAAATGGCAGTACAGAGAAACCTAAATTAGCCAGTGTTTGGACTACCTTCCCCAAGATATCAGTCGGGGATCCAGTAGTCTTCCCAACAGTATTGTCAGCTAGCTCCGTACTTCTCCAGTCACCCTTTACAGATTTTCAGGGAAGAATCAGTGGTAAACAAGATCCCTCCCCTAAACCTTTGCAGTAATAGGAAACCACTGCTGGCCAGTCTCCCTCTTTGTTCTCACCTCATACACCTTCTGCTACATTCCCACCTCTGGTTCTGCTGGAGCAGCCTGGACAAGGGCACCAATAGAGCACATCGACAGAGCATACCAAGTGTGAGCAGGAATACGGTTTTACCACTAAGGTGACCATAACAGCATATGAGAAAAGTGACGTGGACTGTCACAAAGATGACCTGTAAACTGAACCTTGCAAAACTAACCAGTTACCCCTTTCTCGTAAAACTTGTCAGCAGAGGGCTTTTATCCAGACAGCCTTCCCCGTGAGCTTTGCCTGCCCGCAGTTTTCCAATAGTCTAGGCTTTTCTTTACTCAGCAAGAAGTGTGAGTAGTGAGCTCCCCAGTTATAAAATGATTTAACAGTTCTCTAGTTATCAGTTTTCTTCTAATTCCATATGATTAGAAAGAATGTAGCACCGTCGCAGTAGCATTTGTTTTAGCGAAACTCTGTAAGTGCACAGCAGTAAGAAATTTTCTCTGTTAAAAAAAGCATTTTTCAGCATTTTATATTAATATTCACCATACATAATCTACCATAGTTCTCTACACTCAATACTTGCCTTCTTAAATTCTGTACCACAGGTTTCTGTGTGTGTATGGGGGGGTGTGTGTTAATACAAGTATTATGCATAATTAGAACTGATAAATAAGAATTGGCAATTAGAGGAACCTTAAGCAATTTTTCACCCTATCTGAACAAAATGACTAAACTGCAAGTGACAAGCTTGTAAATTAAAAATCTGAAAATATAAAAACTTTATTACAAGTGTGTCATTTGTGAATCATTTAAGTGGCGTATAATTAGATATGCAGTCACTTTATTATGGTTTATTTGTTCCTGGCTCATAAAGACTTTTTATCATGAAAAGCTCCCTGACTGTGACATTTACTGTAGAGTAGCCATGAAAGGAAGTGTTGAAACTTTGCCACTAAAGACTTGTAAAACTACTTGAGAGAAATTACATAAACAAACTACCCTAGAAGATGCTTGCAGGAGTTACATGTGGAAGTGGTACAAACAATTAATTTCTGAAAACAAGCTTTCTGTCATTGGAAAGGAAGTCTTACTTTCATTCTTTTTGTTTTAGTTCATTACACAAATCATTTGACTTTTCCTTGGAAATGAAAGAGAACTAGGCTTAGCCAGTGCACTAATGACTAAATGTATTGGGTTTACGTGGCAAGGTTTTGGCAGCAGGCAGGCTTCAGGGGTGGCCCCTGGGAGAAGAGACCAGAAGCTGCCCCTGTGTTGGACACAACCAGTTCCAGCCAGCTCCAAAATGGACTCGCTGCTGGCCAAAGCTGAGCCATCAGGGATGCTAGTGGCATCTCTGTGATAATGTATTTAAGAAAGGGCAAAAAACACTGCACAGCAGCTGTCGGGGAGAATAGTGAGAAAACGTGAGACAAACAACCTTGCAGAAGCCTAGGTCAGTGAAGAAGGAAGGAGAAGAGGTGCTCTGGGTGCCAGAGCAGAGATTCACCTGCAGCCCAGGGAGAAGACCGTGATGAAATATGTTGTCCCCCTGCAGATCATGGAGGACCACAATGGAGCAGACATCCAAACTGCAGCCCATGGAGGACCACATATCAGAGCAGGTGGATGTGCCTTAGAATCATAGAATCATTTAGGTTGGAAAAGACCTTTAAGATCATCAAGTCCAACTGTAAACCTAACACTGCTAAGTCCACCACTAAACCATGTCCCTAAGCACCATATCTACCCATCTTTTAAATACCTCCAGGGAGGGTAACTTAACCTCTTCCCTGGGCAGCCTGTTCCAATGCTTGATCACCCTTTCAGTGAACAAATTTTTCCTAATATTCAATCTAAAGTTCCCTGGTGAAGATTGCTGGACTATTGCTGCTTATTGTCTTGCCTGTGTGCTAAAGCTGCAGGGAGAGCTGATGTCTTGTAAATACAACAGATGATTGGAGAAGTTGTCTGTCATCTGTGGGGAGTTGAACTGGGTCAAAGGGGAACACTGGGTGCCTCAGTAGTAAGTGTAGGGTCTTGACCAGCAAAGGTAACTAAGCTGTAGCCCATGGAGAGGAAGGAGGCCATACTGGAGCAGGCTCCTGGCAGGACCTGCGGCCTGTGGGGGATCACCCATGATGGAGCAGTCTATTCCTGAAGAACTGTACCACGTGGGAAGGATCCTACACTGGAGCAGGGGAAGAGCGTGAGGAGGAAGGAGAGGCAGTGGCAAAGTGTTATGAACTGACCACAACCTCATCCCCCATGCACTGCTTTGAGGGGAAGCAGTAGAAGAATTGTCTATGAAGTTGAACTTGAGAAGGTGGGGGGGAGGAAACTGGTTTTAACTTTGTTTTGTTTCTCACTATCCTACTCTATATTTAATTGCCAATAAAATAAATTAGTCTTCCCCAAGCCAAGTGTTTTTCCCATGACAGTAATTAGTGAGTTATCTCCCTGTCCTTATCTCAACCCACAAGATTTTTCATCATATTTTCTCTTCCTCTCCTGCTGAGGAAGAGGAGTGCTTGGTGGGCACCTGGCAGCTAGCCAAGGTCAGCCCATTACAGCCATGTAAATTTCAGGCATATTAATCACTAACTTGAGACTTGGGGATGAACTCACTGACCCCTTCTGATCTTTTTCAGTTCAGTGTGGTTCAATACACAGAACGAAACTGGCACTGCCTAAGGTGAACTGGATTGCAGCCAGCGGAAACCCAGGCAGAACTGTAGTGTAGAAAATATATTCTAGTTTTAGCTGTTCTTTCCAACTTCTCTCCTTTTTTTTTTTTCCTCTGTCCTCTCTGATATTTTTTTTCACACTTTCCCAGTATCCGAATCTCAGNGGAGATCATCCAGTCCAACCCCCCCGCCAGAGCAGGGTCACCTACAGCAGGTTGCACAGGACGGCGTCCAGGAGGGTTTTGAATATCCCCAGAGTGGGAGACTCCATAACCTCTCTGGGCAGCCTGTTCCAGTGCTCTGCCACCCTCAAAGTAAAGACATTCCTCCTCATGTTAAGATGGAACTTCCTGTGTTCAAGTTTGTGCCCGTTACCTCTTGTTCCTTGCCTACCAGGCACCACTGAAAAAAGACTGTTCCCATCCCCCTGGTACCCTCCTGTAAGTATTTGTAAGTGTTAATAAGATGTCCCCTCAATCTTCTTTTCTCTAGACTAAAAAGACACAAGTCCCTCAGTCTTTCCTAGTAAGAGAGATGCTCCAATCCCCTAATCATCTTTGTAGCCCTCTGCTGGACCCTCTCCAGCAGATCCCTGTCTTTCTTGAACTGGACACAGTACTCCAGATGCGTCCTCACCAGGGCAGAGTAGAGGGGGAGGATGACCTCCCTCGACCTGCTGGCCACACTCTTCTTGATGCAACCCAGCATGCCATTTGCCTTCTTGGCCACCAGGGCACATTGCTGGCTCATGGTCATCCTGTTGTCCACCAGGACTCCCAGGTCCCTTTCCACAGAGCTGCTCTCCAGAAGGTCAGACCCCAACTTGTACTGATGCATGGGGTTATTCCTCCCCAGGTGTAGTACCCTACACTTGTTCTTGTTGAATTGCATAAGGTTTCTCTCTGCCCAACTCTCCAGCCTGTCCAGGTCACGCTGTAAGGCGGCACAGCCTTCTGGCGTGTCAGCCACTCCTCCCAGTTTTGTGTCATCAGCAAACTTGCTGATGGTGCACTCTATCCCTTCATCCAGGTCATTAATGAATATATTGAACAGGACTGGACTCAGTACTGACCCCCTGAGAAACACCACTCGTTACTGACCTCCAACTGGACTCTGCACCACTAACCCCAACCCTCTGAGCTCTATCTGTTAGCCAGTTCTCAATCCACCCCACTGTCCATTCATCTAACCCACACTTCCTCAGCTTTCCTGTGAGGATGATGTGGGAGACAGTGTCGAAAGCCTTGCCGAAGTCAAGGTAGACTGCCCTCCCCTCATCCACCCATCCAGTCACATGATCATAGAAGGCTATCAGATTAGTCAGACATGACTTCCCCTTGGTGAATCTGTGTCGACTACTTCTGATAACCTTCTGATTTCCTCTCCATCTCCCAGCCCATCTCCAGGATAGAGGCACTCCTGTGTCCCATCTGTGTCCCTACCACCTCCCCTGTGCCCCCAGGTGCAGAAGGAGCTCTAGGTCGTTCAAACACAAGAAGAAGGAAAAGGCAGTAGGACAAATTAAAGCTCCATGAGGGCCAAGTTCAAGATGAGCCTTGCTAAATGAGTCTTCTTGAGCTTCCCTCCAGATCTGTTTGTGATGAAAAAATGCAGAAACCCTGCAGAAATCATAGTAGTCTCACCATACTCTGCAGATGTACGAAACTAGAACCGCAAGATAATGAAAAGCTGTTGTTAAAGACATTCATATAAAACAGCATAACATCATAGAAAATGCCATCTCAGCTTAGCTCAACAGTGCTTTTTGCACAAAGACCTGCCAACAGTCTGTCTCCAAAATTTTCTTGAGCAAATGAGATGTCTTCAGTATGAAATACCATGCCAAATTTTTTGTTTCTATCAAACCAGTGCATCTGGTCATCTTCAATTACTTCATCCTGTTCTGACTCCTCTGTGCTTATGGATGTATAGTGATCCATACTTAAGTCATCATTCTCTTCTAGTAAACCCATAATGCATGGTCCACACTCCACATGAGTGTATGCGTATTTCATAACAGTCCTGATGAACCTTAATAGATACAATTTCACCATTTAGTAGAGGGAACAGCTGCAAAGCACTAAGGAGTGATTTGATGTAAGTTGTCAATAACATCTGCAATGCCATCAATCTGAGCAGTTAAATTGGGAATACTTTCCTCTCAGTCTTGCCATACCTGCGATTAGGTGACAAAGGCTCTCAGAGGTGTAAAATGAAAGCAAAGCACACTGTAATATAAGACATATGTGACACAAAAAACAGTGAAGAATTGTGTCAGCTACTGACAGAATTAAATGCATTCAGAAACATCGTGCTTCATTTCATCTTTTCAAAAATGTAGTTGCTGTGCTAATGGGCATATGAGTCATGCTATGAATTCAAGGAAATGATGGGGGCAAAAAGTGACATGTACTCTCATTCCTGCCAGTGAAGAAATAAGAACTTCAGGTTATCAAAATTCTTACAATGACTCTCATTGCAACTTCAGCGTTTTATGATCAAAATCATCAGGACTGTTCTTCTATAAATCACACATATGACAAAAACAAATCCTTCCAATTAGTTTCACTACACACATGTCTCTCCTGATGTCTCTACATTTTTCTTGCCTTATTTCAACACGGCAGTTGCATCTTTTCTACCTTAGCTATAGTGATTTGCCATTTCACAGATAATATGCTTTCAGCTTTCTCCAGTAGTCTATTGGGGGGGAGTGTTGTTTGTTTGGTTGGGTTTTTTTTTTCTTTCTTTTTTTTTTTTTTTTTATAATCTTGTGCTTTGGAACAGTAGAATAGCTTGCATGTGTTTTTTAAAAGTATACTGCAGCATTATTTTCTATGGTTGTATGATGTTTTGCTTCCCTACACCCTTTACATAACTGCAATGTTCTATTGCTATTTACAATTTGTTTCAAGTTAGTAACAGTTTCTATATTAAACTATATTTGGTTCCTTTTGTGTGTCCAGGATGAAAAGTAAAACTGGATTGAAATCTGATCCCAGATTCTTTGTATTACCTCCAATCTGAATCATTGTTGTTTGGGGTTTTTTTTATATTCTTCAGCTACTTTTTAGTCTTATTGATAATTTTAGATAATTTTCAAAGTGAGATATTAAATATAGTATATTAACAGTAGCACCAAAGTCTTAGAGTGCTAAAAATAAATGGAGGGTTTTTTTTTATTTAGGTGCATAACATTTTTAAAAAATGAAGTGAGGAGCAGAGAGTTCAGAACTGGGAACTGATGTGACTGTTTCATAGCCCAGAACCCTTTCTCTGGGACTTGAATTATTCCTTTTAGAAATGCAAAACAAAATAATCTTCTTTTCCTTTTAGTACTATGCTGGTGGTTTGCTGTATGCTAATATATAAGAACTCAGAAAAAAACCACTTTAAAAGCATGAGATTTGGAATTGGTTCACTCCTTGGGTTTTAAACTAACTTATTCCATCTCCCAGAAGAGATCCTATTCAACAAGCTATGGGTACATATGCCCCTCTTGTTCCGTAAGGAAGGAGAGGAAGAGTTAGTTGAAGGTCAATGATTACAGTGAATCCTACATTCTGCTCCTGGTACCCTTTATGCATTTTATTCAGATTTCATGTAGACTACAGAAGAACAACTCAGTCATACAGAAGAGCAGAAAAAGTATTAAAAAAAAAAAGAAGAAAAAATCTACAGAAAGCCTGGCAGTTATGATGACTGTCTGAGACAGACCCAACTTCTGAGACTGCCCACTTCTGAGAGCAAAAGCTCTAACCTCTTCTACCCTCCAGCTGGGAGTCCAGACAAAGAGGATAGTAACCACTGTGTTCTGCTAAACCCTCTTCTACAAGTCGGTGTTACATATCCTTATCAAGAGGAGAGGAGAAAATGAAGGGTTCCACAGTCCTTCCAGCCAGAGGTAGTGGTGGGTTTGTGCCTACATGATTTGCAGGCATCCAAAAGCTGGCCATGCAGACTTAGCATGTACAGACAGCTGAGAATTTATGTAAGGGACTGGGAGGAAGGAGCCCCACAGCTTGAGGAGTGAAGTCTGTTTCCACTGAAATCCCCAACAATTTTTCATGGATCTTAATGGAACTTGTTCTTGTTCAGGAACCTCTGGAACCAAAACAGTCATGGTAAACATTTTCTAAGAAAAATAAAATAAAATAAAATAAAGAGTTCTGTATTTTAGTAAGGTTCTTTTTTTCTTTCCTTTTTTTTTTTTTTTTNTTTTAACTGAACAGCCATCAATAAAGCAAATTTGTTTTTCCCATGATTAAAGATTAGCACAAAGATATTTTTTTCTGTCCTCTGGACTCTTCAAGAATCAGATAAGTTAGTTTAAGTCTTCTAGCTCATTAACTCTATTTCCTCTAAGTTTCTTTCTTCTCTGTTGTGAAACTTGCTGTACAAACACTTTCCCATACGGTGCAACTGATGTATCAGCAAACAACAAAAAAAAAGTTTGATTTGCTGCAGTCCCTTAGTGTTCTAAGTCTGCATATCCACGTTGTGTCTTTACAGTAATGAAGCTCACATTGGTTGTTGGGTGTACATCATTGATTCATAGACAGCTGAATGCTGGGGGACCTTGCATCCCCACTGCAAGAGGAGCACCCTAGGTGATACCCTGATGTGTAACTTCAGACTAGCTGCCAGGCAAATTCTCATCAAAAAGAGCCCATCTTCTACACTAAAATCTACTTAAAGCCCATTACTCAGACAGAAGAGTAGTCTTTAATACATGTTTTCTAATCTCCCTATATACATACAATGGAAAACTCTCCAACACTGAGGTAATCAAGTATTCTGTGGTTTACTCTGTGACCTGTGACAAGGACAAAACAATCTTCCCAAGCATATAAACCCTCTGATATTCTTCATGCAAAAGGTCTTTCTGGAGTCTCTCCATGTACACATGGGAGTCTCCAAAGCCTGTGTAACCCACCTTCCACAGAAAGAGTCATTGCAGAGACCAGCTCAGTCAATAACACTGCGATACCATATCAGTGCATATGCATTGGTTCATCGTTTCATCCAAATTATTTTTATTACCTTGTTTTATCTCTTTTATTTGTGCATCTATACCTATCTACAACTTCTATTCTGTGAAGAGAACACATGGGTAATTTCTATAGTAAACATTATACATGTCCTTGAACAGTTCCTCTCTCTCAAACATCTTTACTTCTCATTTTATTCAAGACAAGGTATATTATTCAACCTATGGTTGATTCAAAATGGCATAATGAGAGAGTATATGCACTTCTTATTTGTATTATTACAAACAAACAAACAAACAAACAAACGTGGGAAATATTCTGCTCTCAGTTACATTTTTTAAGCCACACTTAAGTAATGAAGCAGCAGATAAAAAAAGATGTTTCATTATATATATTTTTCTTGTACTGTCCTCCTCATCAGTGATGAGAGGAAGATATTTTATATAAGCAAAGATAATATTTGATTGCTTGGTGTAGGTGTTTTAATGTCTACAAAGATTAATTTGTATTTAAATAAAATATCCATAACCATGCCATATAGCTGTTTAGAGTAATTTTGATTTGTTTCCTTTGAGAGTGTAGTTATATCATTTAGCCACAGTAGACATAAAGAAACTCTACAAACACCTTTAGCTTTAAAGTTGTGACTTATTGTCTGTCATTCAAACATAAAAAAGCTATATTAGAAAAATAGACCACAAGTCACATTTCTTGTATCTCAGAATGAAGTGTAAGCTTCTCACCCTTCTAAACTTACATCAAATGCTTTGCACTTCAACTGAAAATCCCTACTGACTTCTTATTTCACCAAGGATAAATTAGTCTTCAATCAATTACTAATAAAGATAAACAGCTTCCAGCTTCCTAAACAAAAGTCTAATATCAGATTTTTGGAAAAAATATACAAAGTTATTAGAAGGAATTAGGTGTAGTTGAATGTATCAGTTATAAATGCCTGCACACATTATTTTGATGATGACAATTTTCCCTTTTATAGATAATAATTAAAGAGCTACAAATCCATTATCTGATATATACAACAGATCAACCCCTACACAGTTTGTGGGATGACTGTACCAAGCTTTTGTATTAGTCTTTTCAACGTTTGTTTTGCAAAGAAAAATAACAGCTTTATGCATTTTGAAAGATAAATCACTTCCAACAAATGACAGAATCTCAGTGATGGTATCCTAAGTATTTGCATGTAAAGACAACATTTCAAAGCTACAATGATTTTTTATTTTTTATGAACTCCCTATATAGTTACACTGTGGTGCACACAGTTATACGTGGTTTCTCCTCTTCACATTCTATCTTAATTTTCTTTAACAATGATAGCAATCAAGTGACAGCATCAAACTTTTTTTCATTAAAACTCAGCAGTTTTTTATCCCCTTATTTTCAGTTGTTCAGATGAGTTGAGAATCCATTTATCATTTTTTTTAAATCTATATTACAAGTAGATTGAATATCCAAATTATGTTACTTGGTTCAAATGTTGGATAGCATTATTTGTCTTTCTATTCTAGAAAATACCCTTGTAAATAACTTTATTTTTAAAAATATATGATATTAAATCAGTTTGGTGTTTCTAGCTACCACACAGTTTACTATGTTTCAATGCTTTATCCAGTTCACCTATGCTTAATCTGTTTTATAATCCTATTAAGGAAAGTAGTACTTATGTTTTTGGTCTTGAACTAACAATTATTTTTTCATCCCTACTGAAACTTATGGGTCACTAATAAAAACCCCAAAAGATTTTTTTTCTTTCTTTGATAAATATTAGTTACTAATAACTAACAAAATTAATAATAGTAGGTATTAAAGAGAAAAATACCCCAAAGACTCTTTTGGTTGTTATTATTGTTGTTTCATCAGTGAATGAAATATTTTGAATGACTTTTCAGTGACATATATTATAATCTTTTCAGTAAAGTATACTGGAAAAAAACTTAAAAAATCCTAAGAACAAGCCTGTTGGTGCAAATTATTTTGCAATTTTATTTTGAAAAATAATTGTGCTGATATACAGAAAAAATATCTTTGCTACACTATAAACTTATTCTAAAGACCTAGGCCAATCACTACAGAAAATTTATAGTCTCCAAAGAACAATTAGGTTAACCTGCTGTTAAGGACAAAAATCAGCTACATAAACATAGACAGCTCGTGATATTTTCAGTGCTTTGTGTTATCCAGTTGTCCATTCCAGAAGAGCATGTATCCCCAGTAAGTTCCATATCATCTGACAGCCACCTAAACCAGCTTATATTCCTTCACAGAATCACAGAATTGTTGAGGTTGGAAGGGACCTCTACAGCTCATCTGGTCCAACCCACCTGCTCAACCAGGGCCACCTAGAGCCCATTGCTCAGAACCATGTCTGGATGGCTTTTGAACATCTCCAAGGCTGGAGACCCCACCATCTCTCAAGGAAAACTGTGTCAGTGCTCAGTCACTCTCACAGTAAAAAAGCGTTTCCTTGTGCTCAGACAGAACCTCCTGTGTTTGTTTGTACTCGTTGCCTCTGGTGGTGTCACTGGGCACCACTGAAAAGAGCCTGGCTCTGTCTTCTTTGCACCCTGCCTTCAGGTATTTGTACACATTGATGAAATCCCCCTGAGCCTTTTCTCCAGGCTGAGCAGTCCCAGCGCTCCCAGTCTTTCTTCGTAGAAGAGATGCTCCAGTCCCTTAATCCATTTATTGACCCTTTGTTGGAGTCCATCCAGTAGCTCTATATCTCTCTTGTACTGAGGAGCCCAGAACTGGACTGGATCCAGAATTGTATTCTAGGTACTTAGTACTGGCCTCACCAGTGCTGAGTAGAAGGGAAGAATCACCTCTCTTGTTCTGCTGGCAACATGTCTTCTAATGCAGCCCAGTATACTCTTGGCCTTTGCTGCTGGCTCACATTCAACCTGGAGTCCACAAGGACACCCAGATCCTTTTCTGCAAAGCTGCTTTCCAGCTGGTTGTCCCCCAGCCTGTTCTGGTGCCTGCAGTTGTTCCTTCCCAGGTGCAGGAAACTCTATTTCTCCTTTTTGAACTCCATGAGGTTCCTGTCAGCCCCTTTCTCCAGCCTTTTGAGGTCCTTCTGGATGGCTGTACAACCCTCTGGCACATCAGCCACTCTTCTCAGTTTGGTGTCATCTGCAGACTTGATGAGGGTACAACTCTGCCCCATCATTTAGATCATTAGTGAACAGTGTTGGACCCGGTATTGACCCCTGGGGTACAATGCTAGTTCAGCTACCAACAGGACTTTGTGCCACTTATCACCACCCTCTGGGCCCAACCATTCAGACAGTTTTCAGTCCACCTCACTGTCTGCTCATTCAGCCCATATGTCATCAGCTTCTCCATACGGAACTTACTCGAGGCAGTGTTGAAAGCCTTGCTGAAGTCTAGGTAGACAATATCCACTGCTCTCCCCTCATCTACCAAGACAGACATTTCATTGTAGATTATCTGGCTGCTCAAAAATGGCTTCCCCTTTGTTAAGTCATGCTAACTATTCCTTACAACCTTCCTGTCCTTCATTTGCCTGGACATGGTTTCCAAGACTAGTTGTTCCATCACCTTCACAGGAGGGAATCTAACCTGGTACTTCTTAGATAAGAGTAGTTGCCAAAGAACAGCATAATTTTAGCACTTGCACTAGCTTGCATTTCTGAGAAAAAGTTCCACTGACTTAATTGGACCTATGGTCATTATTATTAGTTGAAAGATTACTACTCAGTGAATATATTAGTCCCCATTCCGCCTCAATTGCCCATCTATTAAACCAGATTAATGTTTCACATTCTCACAGAGATAAACATATTTTCAGATGTTCTGATAATGAAGACTCTATCAGATAATTATAGAAGCAGATTGAAGGGTAGTATCTAATACCACAAAAAACTGAAACAAAATAAACTACTGAAATTCAGTTCTTAAAAGACTGTTGATTTTATTGATATGCAGAGAAATACATATCAAGACATTCATGTTCCTACATTATAAATCTTGTTTTACAAAGTATTCTAGAACTTTGTAATTAAAAACTCCTTAAAATTTTAATGAAATGGTTTTATACTTTTGAACTTATAAGATTTCACTTAAATTCTCATTTTATTTTTCCTCCTTGTACTTTTTAGTAATAATTAAGAAGATACTTTGGCTATACAAAAAGAATAATAAAAAAACTCATATTGCAGGATCACATCAAGATGCTAAGCAAAACACAGAGGAAACTTATTTTACCATTGCTTGTTTATGAAAATCATATATATATCTTTTCACAGGTTTTGTAAAATTACACTTTTTTTTTTTCACTTTGGAATGTTTCTCAGCTCAAGCTGAAATAATACACAGAGTAAAGCTATAATTTTTACCTGAGTTAGTTGTACAAAGACTTATGATGACCTCATACACATCAGAAGCTTGTGAATACTCTTCTTACCACTATAGCATTACTACACAAGAAAGTAATGAGATTGCCTCCTGCACAGAGGCCATTTAAGCACTGATTAGATTCTACTAAAAATATAACTACAAAAAAGAAAGGCCTGTATATGGCAAGAGGTACCTTTATTTTCACCTTAAGGCTGTTAGAACTCAAGAATCAACTGCTAGTTAGTTTAAACATTCTTTGTTTAAGAACTCAATGCCCGTGATTTAGGGAACTCCAAGTATTTCGCCTAAAACCAGCATTTTTTTTTCTAATTAATGATGTATAGTCAAAGAACTGTGAAATAAATCCTTCCTGGTGCAATTTGCAAGTTCAGAAAATATTCAGATCTCAAGGAAGTTGCATTACCTTGATCTAGCTTCAGCTTCTGATAAAGAACTACCTTCCAGATGATTGCATTTTTGCTCTACAGTATTTCTTCATGTAGATGGCAGTTTCATCTGTAAAATGCTATGTACTTTTTTTTTTTTTTTGGTAAAGTTAGAAGAAATCAGTTTAGAGAGAGAAAAAAAATAATCCAAGGCCAACAGGCATCTTTTGCTGGAAAAAGGCACTTCAGCATTTAAGAAAGAGTTTCGCAAGTTGAATGGGTCACTCCAGGGTGCATTCCAGCTTGCCCTCATCTATCATGCTGGCTTTCTTAGTAGTACAGAAATCAATCTTAAATCATGCCTACCCAGTAGAGATTGCAGATTTCAAGGACATAACACAAGCAGACGAGTACCATTCAGCAAATAACTCCACTGGAGGTCAATAGAAAAGCCATTGCATTGGGTGTTAGGGCCAGATGGTCCACAGACATTAACTGCAGCATCAGCAAATAGAATTTTAGAACTAGCTTATATCAGGTCATTATAATTTGATTTCATGTCAATTCAGCTATACTATAATCCCAAGTTTTGGAAAAAGCAAGCTATTTCTTCTTTTTCCAGCAATTTACAATAAATTGTTCTTACATATACACCACTGAGTATTTTTAGCATCTTCTCTATTTACTAGCTAGATTTGGATCCTGGTATTCTGCACATCTGCAGCAGCTAATGTCTTGGGACTAAATTTGTTTCATACTTTTAAATTCACTGCTGTGGAAAAATATTGTAGATAGATTTGTAATAATTTCACAAACATTACAGCCATTTCATCTCTTTCATAGTTTTGTGTTATACCTACCAGTAAATCTAATACTGAAATTTAACCTCCTGAAGTACACATTTCCAATGCTCAGTGATCCATAGCAGTGAAACTATCAGACCAGGAGGAATAAGACAACCTGTCTCATGCAGCTCACCAATATATGCGTAACCAATATTGCTGTTCCTATCCTGACCACTCTCTTAGAAGATGGTGGAAACATTAGGTGGTTCTTATTGCATTCATAGTCACTCCCTGGAGTGAGCAAGAGAAATTAGCAATAGCGTCATTATTAAGAAGGTGAAATCAATCTTCAGGTTTCAGAAAAATGTTCGGGCTTTCACAGGGAAAAAGTTAGTAAAAAAATTCTGTAGCTGATATTGTGAGTGCTATCACACTTGTCAATAAATCAAAGCTTTGGGTAAAGTCTATTTGGACAAACAGAAACATGTATTCAAAAAAGAGATGATGTCCCACAAGCTTTGATCAAGGATATAAAACAAGCTTTTACTAATCTATTTTAGAATAAATAGACACAATAATGTCTGGTGATTGGCAATCTATCAGGGGATTATTAAAATTAGATTTTTTTGCAACATATTGTGTGATAATTCAGTCCATTTCTTTCCCAGTATTTTGATGTGTTCTTTATAAAGTTTCCTTTATCTATTTCCGTATTACCTGGGCCATCTCCCATAATTCCTCATAGCCTTTTCAAAGTAAGTTTCTAAGGAACCATATTTGACAATGAAGCCAAGCAACTTCTTACACTCCTCTTTCTCAATTAGAGTATCTTTTCTCTATTTTTGTGAAGGCTACAATGAGTTTTTCCACCAGGAAGCATGTCCATGCAAGCTCGTTGTGCTGAACCAAGAGAAAATTCCTTGTTAGCTTTGAGTGACACAAAAAGAATTGAAGCAGAATAGAAAAATTTCAAGAAATAAATAATTAGTTCATTTGGTTCACCCTGGGTAGCTGTGGATTCAGGTATGACCTGAGTTAAATTCTTCTAAGGCTATCAGTACTTTTCAGTTTGCAGTTCTGCATTTGACAAAACTCTGGTGGAGATGTGGAGAATATAAAATTAATTATGTATTTAGATACAGCATTGTGTCTTTTTGACAGAGTGTAGAATTTGGCAATGATTATGTTCCCTAGCTTTGAATCAAGTTCTTTATTTTTCTTGATATAGAATAGTTAAAGGCATTAGGGCACTTAAACGATCTGTAAAGGCTAAATAACACAGCAATACTGTAGCTATCTTAAAATTAACATTAATCAATTCTGGAGGTAAGTATTTAAGACTGAAGTGAAAACATTGTATAATATGTAAAGACATCCACACATCCCTAACTCTGACCTGAAACAACATTTTAAAATAATCTCTTTGTCATTATTCATGACTTGATGTTATCAATAAAAATGTTATCAGGGTATGTGATGAAAGAATTGATAACTGTCTTCTAAATATACTGAAGGCTGTTAGGTTTTTTTTCTCTTTTTCTTTCCCTGTCCATTATTTAGGAAAAAAAAAATCTTCCCTTTTGTTTTTTAATAAATATATGTTCCTGTTAAAAGAGAAATTGAACAATGATTGTTTTTAATACTTAACTGTATACAAGTGCATTTCCAAACCAAATAAAATATCTTCAGTGTGATTCAGTGAGCAACTATTTCTCTGTCATTTAAACATTCATCTACCACGACAACTAAATTAGCTTGTTACAAAAGATATTATTATTATTATAGACTATTATAAGACCATTTAAGTTTCCTGCTTTTCTAAGCCTTTTGCCTGGCGATGGAATACCTTGAGGCGCTCTCTGCCTGCTGAGGGTCCTTCTCGGCCTGAAGTTTGGGCCTCCTCTGAGCACTCCCTGCACCCATCACTGTGCCCAGGCTTTGTGGCCATCGAAGGAAAGGTGCATAAGGGTAACAAACCTTCAAACCAACATGGACAAAAAAAGCACCGAAGACAAATTATGTTAATGATTATAAAAAGTAGCAGAGTATTGTAATCTTTTCAGGAATACGTACATTTTTATAGGGAATTTGGAATAAGAAAAAGCTGCTCTGATAAAGACAGAAGAAGGAAAGACTGAGTTTGTAATTTCAATGGCTAAGTAACGACCCAAACTTTACCTTAAAAATTATCGCTAAGGTGAGCACAAAATAATACATTCATTTTAAGCACCATAAGATTTTAGAAATCATTTGACAGTCTCAGATGTGGAACATTATTAAATGCTGCACTATGCCGTCAGAATAATCACTAATATTATGAAGGCTTTGTCTGAAGATACAGGTTGTACAGTCAAAGTAAATTTACACTTAATGGCACTATATTTTTAGAGGGATTTCAAGAAAAGGACTTTGATACACAGGTTCTGGTGATAATGAAAATATTTCACTGCTAAAAAGCCCTCTTGTCTTTTGAGTGTGAAACATTTCCCTACAAATAATTTTTGACAATAAAATTCATGCTCTAAAATTTGCTATTTGTACATGTCTAAACGTACATATTAATATATATATCTCCCTTACATAAAATTAATGAAAATATAGATACTTCAATATCTTAAACTTTTCACATAACCAGAATGGGGAACTAAAAATGGTAAATACATGAGTTATTACAGAGCTAAAGTTATTATCTTACCAATGATTAATTATTAGATTTTTCAAATGAAAAAGGAAATTTAAGAGTGAGCTTGTAAATCTAAAGATTACCTTTAAACAGCAAGTAATTCTCCCAATTCAGGTAACATCTTTATTCCATTTATGTCAAAGACAAAAAGAAATCACCCTTAACTTTTAAAATGAAGCAGTCTATTTCTACTAAATACAGTTGTCTTTTATTAGATTTATATGGGACAGTAGTGATTTGCTTCACCTCCAGTGTCTCTTTCTTTTTATTTTTCTTTTTTTTTTTTATTTTTTCCCCAATTTTAAAGTGGCTTTATTTGCTTCTAAAGCAAATATTTACTCCATAGTAGCAAGTTAAATGGAGCATTGAACACACTGCAGTTTGGTATCACCTGGAAAAAAATATGGTAATTGACAGTTATGTACCTTTTTCTGTACAAAAAATATTAACAGATGCAGTTATTGTGTCTAGTGTTTTTGGAATCTGCGTAGTATCTATTTGTGAAGCTAAACACAGAGCTTAAGAAGGTACAGTATCTTTGCAGCCGTGGCATGCTGAGAGAAGAAACTAAAAGGTGAACATAAGACCAACAATGGCTAAGACAAACAGGAAAAAATACAGCAATGATCATTTATCAAAGTATTTATACTATAAAAAAGTGGATACTAAGCTCCAGTTTCCTGCCAAATTCTAATCCCCTCTATAAAATGTGCAATTCCATTCTCTTAAAACTGAAACATAGACAAAAAGGCTATTTAATGACCACAAGTGCTGCAAGAGCTGAAGTGAATCAAATTGAAATCGAGATTGTTTGTCCCACACTCCTGACAGACAACTTTTACAACTAGTAACTTTAAAAAGCCAATTAATTAATGCAATGTTGCAAACTCTCCTTTGCTTTGAAATGACATGTCAATGTTTCAATTTTGACTGGAATACTCTTCCAGTTGTGAAATCACTCAGATTTTTTCCCCTCAGTGTCACTGAATAACAGTGCCACTGTTATTCACCAAGCAGGGAACAGAAAATCAAATTTTTTGTTCAAGATCATTCAGTTTGACTGTTTAAATGGAGACCAATGACCTTGAGATGCAAGCCTGTGTGCAAGAACCTCGTATCATTCAGAGCTCAGAAGTGATCTCGTCTCCCTGCAGTAATTTTTCAACAAGTGTGCTTAAGCTTAAATGCTTATACCCTCCAGCCAGCCTTGGGCAGAAATCTACCATGAAGGTTTTACAGGAAGCAAAACAAAGAAACCTGAATGCTAGAGTACATAAATGTGTTTATTATTGTTTTTCTTTGGCTCTTTTGTAAGAATTCCACTGGGAGGACAATATTTTCATTTTGTCTGTGTTACAGAAACAAAGAAGAGAGCAAAATACTGCCATGATCACTTTCTCTGTGCAACCTATGATACTTGGACAGATTTCTCAGGCCATCATGTTTGGGCAAGTTATATATGTGGCTACTTTCAGAGATACTGTATTAGTTTGCATATAGATGAATATACTTCAGAAGTTGATTTTTTTTGTAATTGTTCATGCATACAGAAGCTTATTCCTGGTACCACCTAAGTCAACAAGAATAATTAATTTCTTTATTTCATCCTTTTTTGCCACAAAGCCCATGAGGGACCTGCCCCCTGAAGGGGACTTCTGCAGGGACTATTCTGGGGTAGAGGAGTGCTGAGGAAGTGGGGCTACACATCACAGCAGGGAGTGCAGCTCTGGAAGGATTCATCTGATTTCACTGAAGCAGAGGACATGGTCCTCTGCAGAGTTTAATTCTGTTCTCACTTGTATGTATCCAAGGAAATAAGCGAAAATAGAATTCAAATCTTATATGGGTTCCTTTTGACAATTACTATATGTATTGCTCAAAACCATATGTGGATGTCCTCATTCTGAACACATCCTGTTAAAAAAAGTTCTGAGATCTGAACCATTTTATCATTGTAATAAAAGCAAAACAAGCAAACAAACAAACAAAAAAAAAAACCCAACAACACAACTTCCGTAGAAGCTAAATAAATTCCCTTTTCCAATTCAGCAAGGTTTTCATTTTAAATCTTGGCCAAGGACTTACAGAAATAAGTACATATATTAAAGGTTAACCATTAATGATATCTGAAGAATAATTATTGATCTTGGAGTTGAATTTTTTGTAAAGGAGCTGATCACCAAAGCAAACACCGAGGTAATCTGAAGATAGAGTCAGATACTGCATTCATGATATTTCATTTGAATATTGACATCTTGATAGCAATGCTTGTTCTAAGCTGCAGTGAGTCCTTGGTTTTAACCCCAAACACTGAAGATGCGTTATATGCAATACATGCCATTTTGCACTTAATTTTCTTTCACTGACTTTAATCTGAAGTCTGAAGTTTGTTCGCTTACTTGGATTGCTGGGAAGAAGTTATAACTTTACCAAAGACCAAAGTCACACTTCAGAAAGAAAAGAAAATTAGACTTGTCCTTTGTTACAGCTGCAAAGCAGTAACACAAGGAAAAGAAACTAGTACAAGGGTTTGTTTTGCTCTTCCCTGTAGTAACCTATAGTTTTCTTTTTTTCAAAGCAATTTCTGTATGATGGAGTTCAACCCTAAGTTCAGCTTCAAGCTGTGTATTCTAGTAAATTCCAATACTGCTGGCACTTCTGGAAAAGAGCCCAGTTGGCTTTAAGCATAGTATACAGTAAAAAAGTAATTTGCCTTGCACGCTGTATGAGATCAGATACTACTGGCCTCCACAAACAAAAATTTAATATTTATACAATAAAGTTTATTTATCTTTCCATTTTTTTTCTATGCAGAGATACAGAAGTAAACTTCTTCACTAAGACAAAACTAACCTTCTGATATACCGGTAGAAGAATATCGCATTTGTAGGAATTTAAATTGCCCCTTTTCCACTAAAAGATTTGAAGTTCCTTTACATTTGAATGCAAATATTCTGCTATCTAGCATATCACTTTGAAACACGTGTTTCCTTCACAAGCACAGTCTCTTGTAGCCACTGGCTCAGGGAATCATGCTATTCCCTGATTTCTATTAGAAATAATGCTTTCCAATACAGCAGCTATAAAACCCAGACAAGCTATAATTGTCTATCTACATTAGCTCGTCCTTTTTGCTTTGAAGATTGTTTCATTACAAATCTGTAAAACATATGCTTTAAAAAGAGCAAATGTTCTGGTCTAACACTTCAGATCCTGTAGCTTAATGAGGTAGATTATCATCTGATTCTAAGGATGCTGATGATACAGCATCCTTAAATTTAATTAGTAATCTCCGTGTGTTGTGCAAGACAACATGTAAACATATATTGCATTGTATTTCAAACCCAAAGCCTTTGTGTATATCAAGACTCTAAAAAAAAAGCACTCAATAGAAGGAGAGGGGTAAATTTACCAGATTTTCTTTGGGTTTTGGTGCATCTCAGTAACTGAATACATATCTTTCAGTGTCAGAACAATGCTCTGCAAATGCAAAGTACGTAAACTATGGAGATTTTCCATTCTTTTTCCAATTCTGTGAGTTGGAAGCAATCTCGCAGCTGGTTTAGTTTCTGAGAGTTGATAATGGCTGATGGCTGCTGAGGAAAACGGTGTTTGAAGTAGGCTGCAGACTGCAGGAAAGAAGCCAATCCGGTGAAAAGATTTGGGATCTTTTAATACAAGGTTATGAAACTAATCTACTTGCTGTCCCTAGTACTCATAATCAATGCACTAAAAAAGAAACCCAAACCAAACTTGGGGTGGAGCCAGGAAGCTGGAAAGAGGGATTGTAGAGATTGGTGGATGTAGGTGTGAATTAACTGTCAGCATACCTATGAATGGATGACTGTTAGTTGAAGAAGACATTCTGGAGAAATAGGAATAGAACTGTTATTCGTTTTTCAAGAGTGAGTAAGGGAAAGCTACAGCTGACAGGCAAATAGGAGACAGAGGCCAGGGTTCAGTTCCCTACATATAGATAACTAGTGCCAACTAGATTCTCTCAGATGCCTAAAAGTCCTCTGTGTGAGCCTAGCAAATACGATGTGCGATCTATGGCAGCTTTCTGAAACATTTTAGAGGCCAAGACTGGAAACACTGTGTTGCCTAAAGTGACATTAGATGTATATGTTTAGACAAATGAACCTCACCCAGAAAGTAAATCGTTATTTCTTTTCCATGCCCTACTTTAACATTTCCAAGCAAGGAGCTTGGCATAAAAAGTAAAAAAATAAAAAATAGATCTAGTTTTTCCTACTAGTGTCCTTATTAGCCTGACACATGCTTCCCTGTCAAGAAGCATGGAAAGATTGCCAACTAGTACGAAACGGTAAAAATAATTACAGTAAAATTTTCTGTCTCTTTATTTTGTGTTCCAGAAACCCTTCCCTGAGCCTAAAATTTTGCTTATCTTTATCCCTTATCAAGGCAAAGATCTTGCCACAACTCCTAAGGAAGTTTGTATGATCTTATGGCAAAAATATCAGTTGTGCATAACTGAAAATACTGCAAGCTGTGCATAGCTGAAAAACTGGAAACAGATTCAGAAGGGGTTGCCATTTTGCATATGTTTTTCCATGAAACATCAACTTGTTTTCATTTTTGCATTTGTTATTGTCACAGTCCAAAGCATGCGCAGGAAAACTTACAATGTGATTAAAATTGATAAATCTGTTACAGATATGGACATATGAGAAGACTGGCAAGAACACGCACAATGAAACAGAAGCATGTGGTCATTTCTGACAGGAATTATGCTAAAATTTGAGAGAATGTGATATTAGACATACTGGGGGATAGAAGCAGAAAGACAACAAGTCAATATAATATACTTAAAAAGGAGTTTGAGGGTACTCAAGTATCTCTATCTCTTGACAAGTACAAACCTTTTTATACTTAAAAAAGAGATGGGAAATATGACTGCTCATCAGAAATAAAAGGTATTTATAAATATCCACCTTATGAATAAGCAGACCTCAGCCTGGTACATTTTCTTACTTTACATTCATGTCCTGTATATTTATCAGTTTATTCTGAAATAAATTTTAACAGACACAGTATTAAAATGTATATATAAGAGTCTTGTTGGCAAAATAAAAGATAATTGTTATGAATAAATAATATGTCTTATGAACTGAAAATACACCCTCTATTTCCTGTGCAGCTAGTTTGCCCTTTGACATAATTTTTTTCTAAATGATTAATTTTAAAAAATATGTTACAAATCAGTTTATCTGTACTTGTAATACATTTTAGATGTTATCCTGCTTAATGCTCTGCTGTGCTCAGTGGGTTTGGATTGAAAGCGTACATTAGTGACAACAACGAAGAAAAGATCGAGCAGGTGAGCTCAGCTGCAATAGACGTACACACATCAGTCAGTATTTATCAGACAGTTCAGTCTCAGCAAATGACCTGTTCTGCTGTGATTGCTCACACTTCTTGGGCTCTTCTTGTTCCTTCTGCTTAAGGAATTTAATCTGGAATATGGTGTTGCTATTTAAAAAGTCTGTCCAGAAAGATCCACACCATTTTTTTCCATTACTCTGGAGAAAAAGGTTTATGTGTATGAAGAGTGGATTGCGAGCAGTTAAAATAAGTTTTGCACACTGCAGTTGGCCTTGTAACCAGTTACAATGCTCTCTCTGCACAGCAGTTTATTTTAAATAACTTCACCTCTGAGTACAGTCACATCTTGGTTTCAGCTGAGATAGAGTTAATTTGCTTTCTAGTGGTTTCTGTGTTTTCAGATTTGGTATTAAAGGAATGTCAATAATGCATATTGGTTTAGATGTTGTTAAGTGATGTTTATACTATTCAAGGATGTTTTTCAGCTTCCCATAGTAGCCAAGAAGGAGCACAGACAGAAAAATAGTATGGCTAATAGAATATTCCATTCTATAGATGTCATGCTCGATACAGAAATGGGGGTTGGCCAGGAGGTGGGAATCTGCAGTCACTACTTGGGTTGGACTGGGCAACCAATTCACTGGGTGGTGAGAGTGACTTGTGTCTTGTATATTCTTTTACCATTTTTATTATTATTATTATTATTATTGTTAATTTCCTTTTCTGTTACTGTTCTATTAAACTGTCTTTATCTCAACCCATGAGTTTGTTTTTCCTTTCCCCTCCTGTTCTCC
Organism: Anarhynchus alexandrinus; assembly: GCA_008711295.1. Taxonomy (NCBI): domain Eukaryota; kingdom Metazoa; phylum Chordata; class Aves; order Charadriiformes; family Charadriidae; genus Anarhynchus; species Anarhynchus alexandrinus. The sequence continues at coordinate 590,014 of VUYV01000266.1, forward strand.
CTCTTCTCCCCACCTCTCTTCTCCCCTCCTCTTCTCCCTCTTGGGGGAGAAGGGGGACTGAGCAAGAGACTTTGTGGTCTTAATTGCTGGCTGGGGTTAAACCACTACAGGTCACAACAATTTGAGCAGTTTTGACAGAGTGACTAAAAAACAATGCATGTTGCATGTGACTGCCAATGATAGTTTTGACTTCAGCACTTGAGTTGTTGGTATGAGACTAGACAAAGGACCTGTGCAAGATCCACAACAGCCAGGTCTAGCAGAGTGACAACTCTTGCAAGGGGGGTACCGGAGAGGTTGTTTTGTGATGCTGGTCAGGCTGCATATGTTTGTCAGAAATGGTCATCTTACAGTTTTCAGAATTATACTTCTGATTACCTTTAACAATAAGAATGGCAACAGTTAAGAATATTGCAACTTTGAAAAATACATACATAAACATTCATAAATTGGCCCATAACTCCCATTAGCACAGACCACAAAATAGCTGAGAGTTGTTTCAGCTCTGCAACTGGACAGACTGATGAGTCTGGAATGGAAAAAATGTATCATAAATACCAGGCATCACTATAATCCTTTTATGTTCAATGAGCACAGCAATCACTGGCTATATTGACAGGTATAATCAAAACACAGTGAAGTGAAGAAGGAAGTCCTTTTATCAAAAACAGGGTGGATAGTAATGAATGCCAGTAAGAGAATGCAACTTATCATTCATGAATTCATCTACCTTTCTTTTTCCTGGAGGCAAAAGTGCTTTACAGTAAAAGAGTCACTGGAGACTGGTCCAGGAGAGTCTGCCTACCCAGAGGCCCAGCTGTGTTAGTATGTAAGTCAGATTTCAGAGTAATTCAGCCAGAAACCATTTTTTTTCCTGTTATGATCAGTGGCAATGGTAGAGTGTGTTTGTCATTTTTGTTTTCTCTTTTATTCCTTTTGTATTCACTGTCCCACATTGGAAATCAGCATGTTTCATGTAATAAAAAAGCACTGTAAGTAGCAGATTTGACAGAGGATTGTCTGATGTCTGCAAGGAGAATATGAGTAGAGCCACACCCCCAGCAAAACTGGACTTTCTAATTGCAAAATAGGGACCAAAAGGGGAGGTTCTGCTTGTAGTGAGAAACTTGATGATACAAGGAACACAACAACCAGTTAATGAGCACGTTTATAACATGTTAATAGTTGGTTCCAGGGAATGAGTTGTGGTTCTGGGACCAATACATATAGGTACAATTAACATATCCCTTGATAACCCTCTGTGCCTAAAGCCCTTTCCAGCACAGGTCATGCTTACAATTCATCTGCTTCTCACAAAACCAGTGTTGCGAAGTCATGTGCCAATGTATCAAGTCCTAATGAAAGCTAACACCTTCCCAGAGATGGCTTCTGCAGGTTTATAGATGTCATACACCCCCACTGCAGATAAACTTGCAATGATTGAGTTTTCCACAGTTCAGGAGTCTTCAAACATGGGTAGGCTGGGACCTCCTTTCCCCAAGAGACATCATCTGTGAATCATGTGTGAAATCTTCAGTGTGGATAGCACAATGTAACCATCATGACCCCCATAAATGCCACATTACCTGCACAACCAAGGATCACAGACACCTTTGTCTGGACCCTGAGCTCTCACAGCATCAAAATAAACTGCTCATCTCTTTGGCCGAGTACTGTGAGAGTCTGAGGGGTAGTTTAATACCAGAATTTTGCATGATCTGTGCAAAAGTGGTAATGATCCATGTCACTTGCTTTGGAGTCAGGACCGTGCCTTCCTGTATTGTTCTGGTCTGTTGAGCAATGACAGCAACACAGCCAGGTTCAAGCTGAACACAGAACTCCAGTTTGTGGCCACTCACCCAGATGCAGTACCAGCTTAGCCCCATAAACAAGGCTTATTCCTGCATGGCTGGAGAATTGGTTATTCTAGCTATCAGCTATCCAAGACAGATTTCACAGCCAGCAGTACACAGGCTTCCTATTCACACAGCAGAAAAAGACATTACTTCCATTTGTTTCAATGTCCTCTGCCATCCCCCATGGAAATGTTATTTTCTTGTAATTTATACGGGTGAAGAGGCTGGAAATAAGGTAAAAGAAAACTTTTTTATTTTTTCAATCAATCTTTTCCCTAACTAAGAACTGAAAAAATGCTGGTTTTCTTTCCTCCAAAACCCAAAACCTTCAAGAAAAAAAAGCATTGGTTCTTATAATCTTTTGTCCTCATACATTCTCTTCCATCTTAACTCAGTAAGTTTGCTCCAGCTCTGAGAAAGCAACCTGCAAAGACCAAGGGATGGGCACGTGCCAAAAGAAGCCCCTATTAAACCCAACAGACAAACGTCCGTGAGAGGTAGCCAGTGGTTTTCTTCGTACTTTTTGCATGCTGGTTCTCTCCTTCAGACATTGGCCATAAATGATTGTTGTTTCTATGCCCCTTTTCTTCCCAGGAACAGCCCACTTGCCCCCACAACTATACCATGTGTGGGTAAAAATATTGAATAAACCGCTTTGTTCCCACCGAGGAAAAAAATGACACAACACCTGACAGTTAGAGCATAGCAAAGCAAGAGATCCAGACCAAGAGATAAGAACCTCCTAGGGGGTGAAAAAAAAAAGTGAACAAACCAACTATATAACTGCAAATTATCTAATTTGGCTATTAAAAACCAAACAGGAAAAAACATATGGCCATACTGGATTTCCCACTACTCCCCTCCAAAGAGTGAGTTAATACTCAGTTAAAAATACACAAAAGCAAGAACAACATGCGGCAAATCAGTTCAGAAACAGAGACAAATGTCAAGGGTGGGGACAAAATAAAACCAAGAAAAATACATGAGGTGTCTACATGAGGATCATGTGGCCATGGTTATGCTGGGACCTGCAGACTCTGCTCTTCCTCTTTCTCTTCCTGCATTGCCATACCACCTGTTCTTATTTATGTCCTCTAGGTATACTGATATACTTCTCCAGGAAGCAAGGGGTATGTACCTTACTTTTGTTATGTCTTTAAGAGAAAGGGGCTGGGAGTGTCTCACCTCAAACACACAGTCATCCGGAAGTGGTTAATTACTTTCACAATTGGTCTCAGTCAATAGCCAATGTTTAACAACATTTATCCAATTCAGAAGCTTATCTGATGTATACATTTAACGGTTAGATGGACAAGGTGTGTTGATCTGGAGGAGAACATATTCCATCTGAGGCACAACAAAGGGAAAGGGGACATTTCTATCCCTAATTAATAAAGTTCTTTACTATCTAGTTAAGTACAGATGACTTAAAGTCCAACAAAGAAACTTAAGAAACTTGTGCATCTGCCAGGAAGTAAAGCAGATCTTACTTCTAATTTAAAAGAATGGACAGACTCTCTCCTGAATAAGAAAATGGTTTAGGGTTGAAAGACTGAATCTGTCTGAACCTACAGAAGTATTCAGAGGGAAGGCTGGTCAACAGAGCTACCCAGCTTGCAGGCAAGGAGAGCTTGAGAACTGAAAGATGAAGGATGCGCTTAGAGGCCTGCTTCTGAAGGAGCTTTTTGGAGCATCTTTGAAGGACCTTCTGCCCAAAGAAGCTCTTTGAGAGACGAGTCCAAACCAGCTCTTTCCAATAATTGCAGCCTGATGCATAGTGCACAAAACCCAAGACCTAGGCTGCCACATGGTCAGAAACAAATGCAAGTCAACTGAGCATGAATGACTTCTTTGATGTTTCCTCAGTTAATTTAGTTTATGCATCATTTTTTCTCTTATTTCTTCCTCCAAATCCTTCATAGACATTCACACCTGTTTTGGATGCTATGAGTAAAACATGGTTGGATCGGGGTTTGCTCCTGTGCAAATTGCTCTGGATGCAAATTCTGGCAACAAGAATTCAGTTCTAATTTCCCACCCACATTCAAAAGGGTCCTTTTTAAAATCAGTTTCCTGTTGCAGTAGGCAAAACTTGGGAAGTTCACTTGGTTCATTTCTGTTCTTCAACATGTTTTCCTTCAAGAATCAAACAAAAGCAATATGAAAGCATAAAGCAGGAAAGGAGCTTGGATGGCATGTTGAAAAGGTGAAGTAAACTTGTAGGGACCTCATCCAGAACATCAACTTGGATTAACCAAATTAACACAAACTAAGTAACAGTAAGAGAGACCTAGTTCTTTTTGCTGCCCAATTCCAACCCTATGCAGAAGCAGACCCAGCTGACAAAAAGTCTTAAAACAATCCTTAATCCCAGTATTTACACCTTCTATGCATTGTGATTAGGAGCACCTGCTTTAATATCCCTAGGTGTTGGAGTGCTGGCCTTAGAAGTACATGTTGTGGTAAGAGGTTTACAAATGCCATGACAACAATTTTAGGAAAAAAAATGCCATACTGAAATGAGCACCACAAACCAGGACAGCACCAAAAATGAAAACATACACCAAAAATCTCATTAAATTCAGTTTTTCTTTATTTTTATTTTCTTTTTCTTCACTGCCAAGAATCAACAAATATGTGTATCTGAATAGAAATTTTCTCCTTCCTAATCAGTCTGATTCTCCCAACTGATATTCTGTATTTGCACTGGGCTTTATATCAGTCCCATATCTCAGTTTAAGTGGTAACTATGAGTTGATAATTTAAAATGCTTTTTTAAGTGGATCATAGAAACTTGCCACACCTTAAGCTGGAGATATTTTGGTTTTATTCCAAGTAACCCTTTCTGTTTATTTAATAATTATTTTTTTTATCCTTGCGGTCACAAGTGATACAATGACATCTGAATAGTCAAAATCAATTGTGCATGTATGGAGACATTTAAGTAAAGACCAAAGAGTTTTCAGGTTTGCATCTGAATCACTTTTTCACGTCCCTGGTTTTAAATCACACTCTGAATGTAATTAGTATATATTTAGAATACATTTTCAATTGTATTTGAGCACAGACACTGAGCTTCTCAGCATCTTTAAGAGGGAGAAAGACAGATGGACATCCTAATATAGTATGCAAGTTTATACAAAACAAGGAGGTGACACAGAAACATTTTCCTCTGCATGAATTTGTTATTAGTGTATTTCAACATAAGTATATTTTATCTTTTTACTAGGCTAGTTGGCAAATTAAATATTAAACCTTTCTAAAAAACAATATCTAACTCTATATCTAAAACTGTATCAAACTCAAAAAGGAAGCCTACAGAGGGTGGAATCAAGGACAGGTAACCTGGGACAAACACAGAGGAATTGTCCAAGCAGCCAGGGATCATCTTAGGAAAGCTAAAGCCCAGATAGAATTAAATCCTGGCAGGGACATCAAGGGTAGTAAGAAAAGCTTCTATAGGTATGTAGGTGATAAATGGAAGACTAGGGAAAATGTGGGCCCTCTCTGGAAGGAAATGGGACACCTGGTTACCAGGGACATGGACAAGGTTGAGGTGCTCAATGACTGTTTTGCCTCGGTCTTCACCGGCAAGTGTTCTAGCCACACCATCCAAGTCACAGAAGGCAAAGTCAGGGACTGGGAAAATGAGGAACAGCTCACTGTAGTAGAAGATTAGATTCAAGACCATCTGGAGAACCTGAAGATGCACCAGTCCATGGGTCCTGATGAGATTCATCCACGGGTCCTGAGGGAATAGTGCCTCTCCTATGAGGACAGGCTGAGAGAGTTGGGGTTGTTCAGCCTGGAGAAGAGCAGGCTCCAGGGAGACATTATAGCAGCTTTCCAGTATCTGAAAGGGGCCTACAGGAAAGATGGAGAGGGCCTCTTTATCAGGAAGTGTAGAAATAAGATGAGGGGTAACGGTTTTAAACTGAAAGAGGGTAGATATTAGGAAGAAATTCTTTACTGTGAGGGTGGTGAGACACTGGAACAAATTGCCCAGGGAAGTTGTGGGTGCCCCATCCCTGGAAGTGCTCAAGGCCAGGTTGGATGGGGCTTTAAGCCACCTAGTCTAGGCGAAGGCATCCCTGCCCATGGCAATGGGGTTGGAACTACATGATCTTTAAGGTCCCTTTCAATTCTAACCATTCTATGATTCTATGATCTGGTTTTCAAAAACCTGACAACTTCAAAAATATAATATCCTGTTCATTCACATTTCAGATCAAAAGCTAAATGTTGCTCAAGACTTGTTAGGATTACTGGTAAAATATTTAAAAAAAAAAAAAAAAAGTAAGTCAAAGGGTAGAGGTTGTTTTTAATTATATATTGCCACTATTTTTTTTTGTATAAAAAGGGACTGAGCACTGTCTAGTCATGTGCTCATGATGAAGTTACATTTCAATAGGCCAGCACAGTATAGTCATAACAATTTAGGACTACATTTTTACAAATGCAAACATAATTTACGCAGACAAAAAGCAGAACAGTGAATGCAAAAGAACCCCCGTAAACCAAACCATGATAAAGACGACAATGTGAAAAATTATGAATTATGGTAATTTTCAAATTTCACATAGAACTGTATTCTTTTTACTAAGCTGATACCCATAATTTTGCATGCATCTGCATATTTGAAATGAAAGGACTGTTGAACATGTTTTTGTGTAAAAATCTGAATATGAAGAGAGATTCTGCAGAAATACAATATAACACAGGGAAGGACTGGTATGTTGTAGGCAGCAAATAATAACATGATGGTAAAATGGATAGAGTTATCTGAAATTCTCTTACCTTTTGGAAAAATTCAGTGCATGCCAGTCAAAATATGTATGTCCCAGTTGAACATTATGCACAGATCAACTGTATGTGCTATCATGGCACAAACTGAGGATGGCCATTAAGTTCAGAGTGATTTTTCAGTTCTCATTCTAGCACGTATACAGTGTCAATGCTTCTGACTGTGTGAAGGCGCCCTGCTAAATATCTGTGCAGACTAGCAGAGTACTCTGATGGAAGTTGACTAATATCTGCAGACTATTGTGCTAAGCAGAAATATTTGGTTTATGCTAATTTCTGTCTTATAATCTAGCAGACTTATTTGAAGTTTGGGACATTTTTTAAAGTTTCAGGAATTCCCATGTATTTTTATTTGAATAATGAGGAAAAAAAAAAGGCATATTTTTAAGCAAGAGTTTCACTGGCAGTTACTGTAGCATATATGTACTAATCTTGTTATTGGCAAAGAATAACATCTTGCAGTAGATGTTAACTAAACTAGAGAATCTAGGTCATCTAGCCCCTCTGGGTGAAGCCAAGGCAAGAACATGGAAATATCTAGACAAACTTTAGTGAGACATGTTTAACACTCCTGGTTCAACACAAAAATGGCTTTCCACTGTGTATTTTCTGTTCTGCAAAGGATAAACAGCCCAGGACTTGCTGGTGAGCCTTTCTGAAAAACAACACATTTCCTTGCTTTTATCTTCTGCTGAGAAGTATATAAAGACAGATTTTATGTTTTTAATTTAAGTTTTATTAAATACCAAATGTACATCTTTCCGAAATTTAGGCATTTCAATGTTAGTTTTTAATAAATAACAAAAAAAGTAAAGTATTGCTTCAATAATTTTCAATGGTAACTGAGTCTCCAGTTGCTAATTATTAAATATAACCTCAAAAACTTGGATGAATTTCTAATGTAAAGACTATAGCATTATTATTACCAATTATGATCCTCATAATTTTGTGAGCATGTTTTCTCTTCTGAACAGAAAGAAACCTTAAATTTGAAAACAATTCCAAGTATTGTTGCAAGTATTCATTTACATTAAGATAGTAACAGAAACTAAAATTATCATTGGAGTAACAACTAAATTGCTTCAGGACCACTAGCAAAGATGAACCACAAAGTTCTCATCTTTGGTCTTTTCTACTAATTAAGTAATTACATATTCATTATTGTCAGAATGATATTTATCTTTTCCTTGAAAAGAAGTATCTTGTCAGTTGTTTTCACAGGAGTTATGTAATAAGCTCTTCTATTATTTTTTTCAGTCAAGCTACCCATCTGAAGGCAAATATCCATTCCAATGTCTGCTTCTGTTGTTCCCCTCTCTCTGGAAGGGAGGAAAAGCCCTCTTCTTCCTGACTCTCTCTCTTATCTTGAATTCATGTTTCATAGTGATGCATTTTAGCTTTTATAGCTCTGACGGAAAGGAAGCTGAAATTGAAAGAGATTGATCCACTGGAAAAAGACTACTGTTTATCAGATTTATGCCTCACTTGCATTACCTCCAATTTACCCTTTTTCACTCTACAGGTTCAGGGGGAAAAAAAACAACACCTGGCTTCCCCCTGCAGATACCTCAATACTTTCTCTCTCTTTCACTTTCTGTGTTTTTTCTGTGCCCCATGCATATATATTTGTAAACCCATCCCTGGGAGAGCTGCACAAATCAAAGGCAGAGTAACATTCCAGCAATGGTCCTTCAGTGCAGCAAGACTCACATGCCATCCCCCCAGCATAATTTTTAACCACCACATCTCTCCTTGGGAATAATTTTTCAAAAATGCCATTAGAAGTAACAGTTGTGTTATATTTAATCTATAAACCAAGCAGAATAGACTATTTGATGGTCTTTTCTGCCTGGAGCAACATTATCCAATGCTAAACAAAGTCTCCAAAGCAGAATAATTAGTGAATCATCGTCTGGCAGGGCCTTACTAATGTGACCTGGAGGCATGAAGCAATTCAGTAAAATAGAAAGAAGCATTTTAATTCCTTTTCAAGTTCTGCAAAAGAGCTGTAAATGCTTGCTGAGATGCTGTATATCTAGATGACACTTGCCTCTCTGGAGATGCTGGTATGGTGTAAAAGCAACATGAAAATATCCTTAGACATCTCCCTGTGCAACAACTCTTCAAAGACAACAAATATGTTAGAGGTTAAAGTGATAGCAGGTTTGCCCAGACAAATTCAGCTTTCAAAAAGCTTTAAGCTTTTGTCAGGGCACCTCAAGGCTGGTGGGGGCTCCCCATGGTGGGTGATGGCAGGCAGGGCCCATCACACCCCCAGCCAGGTGCAGGGCAGGCGGGGGCACCAGGGCCGCCCCAGCCACGGGCATCGGGCACCTCCATGGAGACGGGGATGGGCCAAGGCTGGGACGTGGGCCTGCAGGTGGGCCTGACTCAGGGCACCCATGGCCGGGCAGGGCAGGGCTGTGGGGAGCTGGAGACTGGCCCTGCTGCAGCGTCACTGGGGCAGGGGCTGATGTCCTCAGGGGGGCTGACGTGGGGTCCTGGGGCCTGGGCAGGGTGGGGGAGCTCCAGGGGGCTGGGCAGGGACAGGATGGGCTGGTGGTGCCCTCAGGGACACAACAGGTTTAATATTTCCATCATCTGTACTATAAGAAGTATCTGAATAATTAAAAAAAAAAAGTCAATTTCCTTCTCCTTATTTCTTGGGTATGATGTCATTTTGCAGAAGTCTTTTTGTATATGGCAGTCTGTTGATTTAATAGATATAAAATAGTAATAATAGTTTTTTACTTCTGTATTGCTACAAAGGCCAAGTGGAAGTAAATTAAATGCTACTGTTTCTGTTTGATCAGCAGGACAGTTCACTAAATTCTAATCTTCAGATCCTGTTGTTTTTTTTATTTTTGACTGAAAAGAACTTCTCCCATCTGTGGTCATTTGGCATCAAAGCAATACATGAAGGAAAGAAATTGTGAACAGTACTTACACTCACATACAAGTATTTAGTACTTAGTGCTTATTAGTACTTAGAACTTCTGTACTCCTAAATGGGCGAGTTGCAGAAAAGTACTCTCTGTTTCCTTTTATTTCTTCATTCTCCTTAGCTGCAGAAATGTTGGAATGCATCCGTACAAGAAAAGATCTTGTGTAAAGTCTTGTGTAAGGATTGGTATCCATGAACTAAAATTTCTCCTTCTTCTTGAATTTTATTGCTTTTTAAAGTTAAGCATAGAATCATTAAATACATAAATAAATAAAATTAACAGACCATCCATAAATAAAGGTAGCTAGGAAAGAAATCATACTGCACAAGCTGAGTTGTTCTGAGAGATGTTTCTGCCTTTAATAGCCATTGGTCTATAACTATTATAATTTGTTCAGAATTCATAACAAGAAGGAAACATACCAGTTCTTCCTTCTTCAGAGGCAAAAATATCCCTGAGATTTGTTATGGAGAAATAATGACAGGAAGAGCCCGTTTAACCTTGAGGAAGGGCAAATCACTCAGAGAATTGAGTGTTTCTTTCCAAGAATCAATATTGTTCCTATGACTGCACCAACAACTAACTCTTGTTCTTCTTGCCCAACAGCGACATGCAAGGACCTGGGCACTGATGGTGCCATACATGACTGCTCAGAACAGAAAAAAAGTGTACACTCCAAAAAGAGGCATCATGAGCTGCCAATGTGTGCTCACAGCCCAGAAAGCCGGCCACATCCTGGGTTGCATCCAAAGAAGCATGGCCAGCAGGTCAAGGGAGGTGATTCTGCCCTTCTAGTTTGCTCTCATAAGATCCCACCTGGAGGATTGCGTCCAGCTCTGAGGACCCCAAAATAAGAAGGACATGGACTTGCTGGAGTAAGTCCAGAGGACAGCCACGAAGATGATCAGAGGGCTGGAGTGCCTCTCCTATGAAGACAGGCTGAGAGAGTTGGGGTTGTTCAGCCTGGAGAAGAGAAGGCTCTCGGGAAACCTCACAGCTTTCCAGTACTTAAAGGGGGCCTACAGGAAAGAAGGGGAGGGATTCTTTATGAGAGATTGTAGCGATAAGATGAGGGGTAACGGTTTTAAACTGAAAGAGGGTAGATTATATTAGATATTAGGAAGAAATTATTTACTGTGAGGGTGGGAGGCACTGGAACAAATTGCTCAGGGAAGTTGGAAGATGCCCCATCCCTGGAAGTGTTCAAGACCAGGTTGGATGGGGCTTTGAGCAACCTAGTCTAGTGGTAGATGTCCCTGCCTATGGCAGGGGGTTTGGAACTACATGATCTTTAAAGTGCCTTCCAACTGTAACCATTCTATGATTCTATGAAGTTGAAGGCAGCTTTCAGAACATAGGGGCAACTGAACAGGGAGAGGAGCAGAGAGGCAGGGACGTGGTTGGACAGCTAGCTAAAGACAAGATCTAGCTGTATGTTTGCTGTTTCCACGCTGAAAGGAGGCAAAGAGATTTCAATCTGTTTATTCAACACATGCTTTTCCCAATAGGAAAGCACATTGTCACAGCTTCTTTGCATGCCACACTAGCTGTCTAAGGATTTCAAAAGTAGGAAAGAGAGGGCAAGTACAGATTCTGAATTTCCAGTGTAGTCCAGGTCCTAGAAGACCAGAAAGAGAGCCTGTTCTGAGATGAGGAAGTTCTCCCAGACACCTGTGACTTTTGACAGGAAATGAAGTCCAGTTCTACTGCATTTTCCAAAAAGGCTTCTGGGTACTTCTCCTCAGGAAACAATTTTGTTTGTGGACGGATGAGCAGCTCTGAGAAGGGGGATTGTAAAGAACTATGATTTCCAATGCAGGATCATAACTTTCCATATTGGCCAGATGGTTCTAGACATGTCATTCTCAGTGTACTGGGTCACTTAGTTCCCCTTTTATACTGTAGAGAGAAATTAGGTAATTATTCATGCAATGTTCTCCTTTGGCTAAATACCAAACCAGTATTTAAATATGGTATCTTCTAGCAATAGCATAGCATAAATACCATATGCTACTTTCTTCTTCAAGTTACAGTTCTTCTTACGCTATTTAAATAGAGGCTGCATCTTCCAATTTATACAAAAAAAAGAAGTGTTGACTCTCTGCATGATCACAGTTAAATTTAAGGAGGACAGATAAGTGTTTTGTTCTGTAGCGTAACAAGAAAGGAATGTAAATCTTGATATGATATCACTGATAACCATGTTAGCAATTGTGACAAAATAAATCTTGATAAAATGCACCATTGGAGAAAATACTGAAATGAATGAACGAGGATAAGAATCAGATCTCACACATAGTAAATGGATAGTAATGTACAAAATCTATATTATCCCATTGCCAGATGCAATGTTTATCAGCCATCAAAACCAGACACACACAAAGCAGTTTATTAAAAAAAAAAAACTACAACAAAACAAACAAACAAATAAAAATGCCCTAGCGAAGTTATTTACAGTTATCTAAAGAAAGTACAGCTATTCTGGAACACTTCTATATATTGCCTTTAGAAGTCTGTTAAATAATTCATGAGCATATTGTTTGTCAAATAACTTATTCAACATTCTTTTCAAAGAGAATTTTCTAGGAACATTTTGCTTTCACCAATGCTTAGCACTGTTTATGAATTTTCTGATACTGAAAAACACTTCTGAATTCAAAACTATCATTTATCACACAAAGTTCTTATCAGTTAGCTACTGGCATGGAGGTTCAGGAGCTTTATAGTGAAAAAATGGTGAAAGGCAACCTGTCTGTTTGGCACTCAACTCATGCAGTCAAGGTCATAGTCAAGGATGTCTTCATTCCACTGATAGCAGTGTGGACACCTCCAGGGAGTCTGCACAGACAGTCAACCTCAGATGAGTGCTGTGCCAAGAGCCAGTAAATTTTGAGATGATATTGAGAACACAGAGACAGATTCCCGAGTCTGTAGCTGCAACTATGACTAACGTTTATCACATTCTTTAATTTTTTTTCATTGCCAGTATTTCCCAGCACAGTGAACAACAGCTGGGAATCACTGAGATGTAGCATGCTCCTTGTTCCTTACCTTTTCTTGACTCCTTTCTCAAAACACAGCGTAAGTCAGGCTCTTTATCAAAATATTCCACCTAAGGTAATGCTGAAGGTGTTCCCTGATCCTTGGGAGGGAAAAAAAGCCCAACCCACAACAGTGCAGACTCAGGAATTTCTGGTTTGACTTATCTAAATGGGGAAGTTCTTTAAATATTGAGAGCCACAGCTGTTTTCCAAACTCATTTCCTGCTGGTCAGATTTCTTTTGTCAAATATAAATCTTTCCTCTGTGCTCCCAGGAGTTCAGAGTACTTGCATGCTGTTTGTTTGTGAACAGAATTGGTTGTTCCTGGCATGGGAGAAATTCTTTTCTTCGGCAGGCAAGGGGAAATCTAGTTGAACCCTATTGAAGTCAATGGGTTTACTGCAGTGAAATGAAAAACAAAGTCGGATCCATGCATTGTTGCTCTGCCAATTTATGACTTTTATATTTTTTGTTTGTTTCCTTGTGAACCCAATTATTTTATAACCTTTAAAAGAATGAGCATCTTCAGAGCACATAAAATATCACTTTCTTATACTTGATGGGATTAATGTTTATATTTGCACAGAATTATACTGATTTACCTCTCCTCCCCTGTAAAACAAAAAGGTATATTGGCCCCATTCTCTGAGATTTTGTTTTCCTTCCCATCTTTTTTCTTTTTGTGTATAAATGCCAGAATATATTTTAAAATGGAAGACGATTCATATCATTTGTGTACATCTGTGATGGTCATTCCTGCACATATAAATGCAAGAGAAAATCAATCTTCCAGTTATATTGCAACCAAATTACAAATGCCTAGTGAAATTAAGGGTAAGAACAGGTTTGAGAGAGACAAAATCAAGAAAGAATGAAACTGTATTCAGGCAGGAGAAGAGGTAGGGGAGCAAAAGTCTTCTGGCAGAAGTTAAGTTATTAACAGAGTGTCTCTTTACATGGTGATAGGGGGAAACATTTAATAATTCTAGTCTGTTCTGTGTTTTCCTATAAAACAACCACTGAGTAGGGAAAAACTGTTCCTAGAAGGTAAGGCTGAGCCCAGAGAGTTCCTGCTACTCAAAACGTAAAACTGGAAACTGCAAAAATAACAGCCTATTGTATTTAGCAAATTTGTAGCAAAGAGAAGTTTCAGTCTTTTCATGTAACAGATACCTTGGGATGTTTTTTGTGACCTGCACAGGAACAAGAGGAGTCTGGAAAACCTACTGCATTTCATAACCTGTCTCCCTCTTGATAAGGAAAAAAGGTGCAAAAGAACAGAATACTTTTATTTTCCTTAGTATTTTCCAATTTTAGGCCAAAACTGGCATTATTCTTCAAGTATTTTTTCTATTTAACACAAAAATTTTCTCAATTTTAGTGTTAAGAAAAGGAGACTAATTTATTACAATTGTTCACATTGTTCCATTTTTTATCATCAGAAATAATAATGTTGCTTCTCATATTCCCATACCATTGAAGACCCTATAACATGAGTCTATAACATGACTGTCCTTATAGGACACCATGTCTGACTGTGCTCTAATCTAACCTACAACATATTTCTACATGTTATTAAAAGCTATGATCTTATCTCACTGTACAATTTGAACAACAAAACCAAAACAGACTGCCAGCAAAACCTATTCATCAATAATAGTAGCTGCAACATATTTTACATGATATGGTTTATGTCCCATGGTTACCCGGGACAGAGACAGAGCTGAGGTACTCAATGATATTTTTGCCTCAGTCTTCACTGGCAAGGGCTGCAGCCGCACTGCCAGAATCCTGACACAGAATGCAAAGGCGAGGATTGGGAAAATGGATAACCGCCCACTGTAGGTGAAGATCACGTACGAGACCACCTGAGGAACCTGAAGGTGCACAAGTCCATGGAACCAGATGAGATACATCCGCGGGTCCTGAGGGAACTGGCAGATGAAGTTGCTAAGCCACTAGCCATCATATTTGAGAAGTCAGGGAAACATAACCCTTATTTTCAAAAAGGGAAATAAGGAAGACCCAGGGAACTGCAGGCCAGTCAGTCTCATCTCTGTGCCTGGCAAGATCATGGAGCAGATCCTCCTGGAAACTCTGCTGAGGCACATAGAAAACAAGGAGGTGATTGGTGACAGCCAGCATGGGTTCACCAAGGGCAAGTCATGCCTGACTAATTTGGTGGCCTTCTACAAAGGGGTTACAGCAGCAGTGGACAAAGGAAGATCGACTGATGTCATCTACCTGGACTTGTGCAAAGCATTTGACACTGTCCCACACAATATCCTGGTCTCTGAATTGAAGAGACATGGATTTGACAAATGGACTATTCAGTGGGTAAAGAACTGGCTGGACGGTCGCACTCAAAGAGTTGCGGTCAACGGCTCGATGTCCAAGTGGAGACAAGTGACAAGTGGCGTTCCACAGGGGTCGGTGCTGGGACCTGTACTGTTCAACATCTTTGTTGGTGACATGGACAGTGGGGTCGAGTGCACCCTCAGCAAGTTTGCCGATGATACCAAGCTGTTTGGCGAGGCAGGCACACTGGAGG
>VUYV01000266.1:605257-702379 GCA_008711295.1 Anarhynchus alexandrinus
TCCAGCTCTGGAGTCCCCAACATAAGAAGGACATGGACCTGCTGGAGCGTGTCCAGAGGAGAGCCACGAGGATGATCCGAGGGCTGGAGCACCTCTCCTATGAGGAGAGGCTGAAAGAGTTGGGGCTGTTCATCCTGGAGAAGAGAAGGCTCCGGGGAGATCTTATTGCGGCCTTTCAGTACCTAAAGGGGGCCTACAGGAGAGCTGGGGAAGGACTTTTTACTAGGGCATGTAGTGATAGGACGAGGGAGAATGGTTTAAACTGGAAGAGGGCAAGTTTAGATTGAACATTAGGAAGAAGTTTTTCACTTTAAGGGTGCTAAGGCACTGGAATAGGTTGCCCAGAGAGGTTGTTGAGGCCGCATCCCTGGAGGTGTTCAAGGCCAGGCTGGACATGGCTATGGGCAACCTGGTGTAGTGGGAGGTGTCCCTGTCTATGGCAGGGGGGTTGGAACTCGATGGCCTTCAAGGTCCTTTCCAACTCCAAGCCATTCTATGATTCTATGATTCTATGGTTTAAATCTTTGCCAAATTTGAAAGATTTTGAACCGGTTCAAGTAAACCAGGATTTCCAAATATTAAATAATATCAATCTATTAAAATTCTTTTTTAAGTCCATGTCTTACCCATCTTTCACATGTACAGTAAAATATTGGTACCTTTCTCTCTACAGTGTGGAAACATAAGTACCACTGTAAATTAATCCTGTCAAGAGGGAAACATAACCAAACCCCTTGAAATTCGCAAGTCCACAGATGCATGGCTTGTCAAATGCTAATTGAAAACAAAAACAAAACCAAAACAAAACAAAACACAAAAAACTCAAACAATAATAAAAACCTGGACTGTGTATTTTTTTTAACCTTGGAATTTCTATGTTTCTACTGAGCAAAAAACTTCAAAGGGGATTATTCACTTTAAAAGAATCTCTTTCTTACAGATGTGTAATAAGGGAACCCTTATCCTTTCAACACAAAGGGTTCTCCTCTGCTCTCATTTTCACATTGACACGTCTGGATCTGTCAGAACTGCGGAGTGGTAAATCAACAGCATTCATGCCATAAAATGACATTCTGACTATGTAGAAAACAATTGTTATGTACAGATTTCACTAGATGCAAGTGTGAGAATGTGAGTCAGCAGGAAGAGCTATGGGTGTTGCAGGAAAAGATAAAACAGTTGATATGAACCTTCTTTTATCTTATGATGTGCCATTTTCTGAATTGTTTTTCCTGCTGTACAATACTCCCTGCAAACACATACGGTGTCTTTATCTTCCTTGGCCACAAGGTGTGGTTTTCTCTTTTTCACAACCGGTGGAAAAAAAACAATTGATTAACACATTTGGTTTAAAAGATGCTAATTCCTAATGGTATTTTCAATTAAGATAGAATTCAGTGCAATGTGTAATTGATACCACTTCCCAGAGCTTTCTTTGGGAGACAACTCGCTTTTTAAGGGACTTGTTTTTCTCCTCCATTTTTCAGCATCGTGATTACATCAAACACTCAGGCACACAGAGAAATATGTCATTTTCAATTACTATAAAGGAAAGATTAATGGAAAAAATGCAGAAACTATTATATTATTATTTTAATATTTTTTATTTCCCAAACAAATTTGAGTATACAACATAAATCAAATACATTCTTGACTTTATGGTTTCTGCTGCAGGGTGTGTTATTTTATTCAAAATGGAGAGAATGGACAGAAATTACATATGCAAGTTTTCTTTTCATAGGTAAAGATTAAGGAAACCCTTTGATAAGTTTGAGAAAAGATGAAGAGCTATTTCCTATTAGATCTGTGAATTATATCTGAGTTAGGAACAAATGTTGTGTTTGCTAAAATCTTTCTGGGGCTTCAAGATGTTTTCTTTTGTTGTTTTGTAGCATTTTTTTTTAAATGCTGTGCTACTTTTCTTATTACCCCTTATATTTTGGGTTTCAGCTATCAAATTCAGAAGGTGGCTTTTAACACTGGCATATTTGATAATCACAAAAGAAAGGTTAAAGGCATGATGATATAAAAGTGCTGAAACACCTCAAATTTGCTGAACTTACTTCAGTTCATGGTCTAAGGAAGTCTATAGGATATAGCTGTTCTGCTATATCACCCAGCATATTTCATAGGAACTGAAGAGCTAATCCTTAATCTTTTAAAATTAAAAAAAAAAAAAATAATAAAAAAAAATAAAAAAGAGAGAGAGACAAAGAATACCAGGCTTCAGAAGACTTAGCATAACTTTCACTAGGTTAAGGATTTTGTTAGGTTGATTTCAAAAAGATTATTACAATTTCCTAATTACTGTAGATACATAAAAACTGACTCAAAATTAAGAATTAAATCCTATTCTTGCTGAAAGCAGAAGACACTTTTCTAATGACTAACTCAGGGAGAAACCTTACTAAGAAACTTACTTACTTCTCACTGTTTTCTGACAAAAAAAGTGTCATTCCATACAGTGCAAACTTCTTTGTAGGTGAACTGAGGAAATTTGCATTCAGTATCAACCTAATAAGAGAAAATAAAACATCCTGTACCTCAGAGTAGGTAGGTGTTTCAGTTCAGGTTTTGTATATCTCTAAGAAATAAGAATAATAACTGTATTTTTCTTTGTGTCACTTGAAAAAAAAAATCTGTCCAACAAGTATGCTGCATGGTTGTATTTCTCATATGAAACTGAGATAAGGAGGAAACTGCAGTTGTAGGAGAACTGCATTTGAATTTAAGACGTGTGATTGAGAATAACTGAAACATAACAATAAAGTGATTTATTTTCTACATTGACTTACCTACTGAATTCAAGTGTTAAAATCTTTGTCGCATCTTTTGTGAGGCAAAGAGATAAAAGCCTTTCAGTCTAAGATGTGATTGCTGGGGGATTTAATTTAAGAATCATGTAAAGATGTATTTAGTTTTTAAATAAAAATTTGGCAGATATTTCATTGTTCTTGTTCTGCAATAGTGTTAGGTTTTTTCTAATGAATGATTTAGCTCTGCATTTAGCATTGGCTGAGGACCATTTCAAACTAAAAAAATGTAAAAAGATGATAGACTTTGCACAGAGATTTATGAGATTTCTATTGGTACACTAAGATGTTAAGGACTAATGTATTCAGGTAACTTTGCTGTTCTTCCACCCACTAGAAGTAAAAAAAGTTCTATCCCAGTAAAGTGTTTTGAAAAAGACCACTCAGTAGTCTTGTTTTGGAGCATAACAAGCCTAACACAAAATCTGTCTGGTGGAAATTCTTGATGAAGCCACTCAAAAGCCCACTGTCTTCTGTACACTCTTTCTTTCTGTACATGGGTTTTCCTCACAGCCTGGAGTCCTGGACAGGGGTTTCAGTGCCACCTGAACATCTCAGCCTCTGCAACCAGCCCAGAAGCAGTAGGCAAAAACTGAGTCAGTTGCAGTCAGAAGTGGAGGCTGTGAAATAATTTTCTGTACACAACCTCTCCATCTCCTTCCCATTGAAAGCGTTCATTTTTGTTTTCTCTTCCTCCTTCTCTTTCCCTATCTCTTTCTCCCTCTGCAGCCTCTGGTGTTTCATATTCATACACTTTAGCAAATACACAGTACTACTGCAATATGTTTGATATGACAGTTTAGCCAACTGAGAATTTTCTGCTTTCAAGATTACAGTACTATGGTTTCTAAAATGCACAAAGTAGACAGTGGTTCTATATTGCTACTAATGAGAAGTAGTCTACCGGTTTTTGTTATCTCAGTGACAAACTTTTCACAATAAAGGTATTCAAATTCACTTTAAGTTGATTCAACAGATTGCTTTTATTTCATGTGCTGTTTAATTTTTTTCTAATATCTTCTATCTTTTTCTTCACAGATCTGACTTAGACCAGGCCATCAGCTCTCGTGAATACATCTCCATAACAACAGATAGCATAGGTAATACATTGGGATAAAGAAGAAGGGAAAGGGAGAAGTGGGGAGGGATTCAAGAAGATCTTTTTTTTCAGCCAGGCATGATGTGTTTTTTCACTTTGCATTTACTGAATGCAAAAATGAAAGACTTCTAATGCTACATCTTTTTTTCCTTGCCTATAGTCTATTGAGTGGTGTAATATTAAGATTTTATGCCATAAGAGTTTGGGGTAGTCACTTTAATCCTTAGTAAGAGCAATGCAACAAGGCATCACCCAGGGAAATCATATGAAAATTTTGTGCCACACTTCCCTATCCTAGTCTGTAGTAATATGTATACTACAAAAAGGCTATTTAATGTACAGATTGTTGTATATATAATGGGTTATTATCTTCTGGGTTGTATATTTCTATCCATAATTTCAATGTAAAACTGGGGAAGATAACATGGATTTGTAATATTTCTGGGTATTTTGTTGGTTTTGGGTTTTTTTAAGAGATATAGAAAATTATATTTTGTTTTAGTTTGCTTGGTCTGTGTCCCCCAAAACTAATAATTTCCAAAACATAGGTAGATTTTAAGACTAACAACATATTCAAGAAGAATTCCCATTCGAAACAACAGCTTTAAGATAGACTGCTTCACATTACATCTCTCTAATATGGCAGTATTTCATCAGCGACATAAATAGATGTAAGAATATAATAAGCTTTTCATCACAAGTGTTATTTTTACATGATTTATTTAATCCATTCTATGCATTGATTTTTTCAACACAAAAAAGATTTGGGTTTAAATAAGGAAAATTTCTTCCTGAGGGTAAATCAGCAAAGATTTGATACAACAGTAAGAAACCAGACTTTTTGATTTAAATTTGATTAAAATACACATTGTGGCTAGTCTGCACTTCTAAATAAACTATCTAACCTGTGGGCCAGAGACCTGAAGTCCTAACTTATCCAAATCCCTCCAAATTAAAAGACTTTAAAATTATGACTGACCTACTTTCAAAAGACATTTCTTACGAACATTTAGAATCATACTATAGTTTGAGTTGAAAGGGACCTTTAAAGTTCATCCAGTCCAACTTCCCTGCAATGATCAGGGACATCTTCAAGTAGATCAAGTTGCTCAGAGCCCCATCTGACCTAACCTTGAATGCTTCCTGGGATGGGGCATCTACCACCTCTCTGGGCAACCTGTTCCAGTGTTTCACCACCCTCATTGTAAAAAATTTCTTCCTTACATCTGATCTAAATCTACGGTCTTTGAGTTTAAAACCACTACCCCTTGTCCTATTGCAACAGGCCCTGATAAAAATTTTGTCCCCATCTTTCTGATAAGCCCTCTTGAAGTACTGAAAGGCAGTGATAAGATCTCCCCAGAGCCCTCTCCAGGCTGAAAAACCCCAACTCTCTCAGCCTGTCCTCATAGGAGAGGTGCTCCAGCCCTCTGATTGTTTTTGTAGCCTTCCTCTGGACATGCTCCAACAGGTACATGCCTTTCTTATGTTGGGGGCTCCAGAGCTGGATGCAATACTCCAGGTGCGGTCTTACCAAAGCAGGGTAGAGGGGCAGAACAACCTCCCTTGACCTGATGGACATGCTGCTTTTTTATGCAGCCCAGAATATGGCTGGCTTTCTGGGCTGCAAGTGCACATTGACAGCTCATGTCCAACTTTTCATCCACCAGCATCCCCAAGTCCTTCTCAACAAGGCCGCTCTCAATCCCTTCATCCCCCAGCCTGTATTGATACAGGGGATTGCCCCAGCCCAGGTGCAGGACCTTGCACTTGTTGAACCTCATAAGGTTCACATGGGCCCACTTCTCTAGCCTGTCCAGATCCCTCTGGATGGCATCCCATCCATCAGGCGGGTCAATCACACCACTCAGCCTGGTAGTGTCTGTAAACTTGCTGAGGGTGCACTCAATTCCACTGTCTATGTCATTGGTAAAGACAGTGAACAGCACTAGTCCCTATACGGACCCCTGAGGGACACCACTTGCCCCCAGTCCCCATCTGGACATTGAGCTGTTGACCACCACCCTCTGGATGTGACCATCCAGCCAATTCCTCATCCACTGAACAGTCCACCCATCAAATCCATCTCTCTCCAATTTAAAGAGAAGGATGTTGTGGGGGATCATGTTAAAGGCTTTACAGAATTCCAGATAGATGACATCAGTAGCTCTTCCCTTGTCCACTGATGTCATCACTCCATCATAGAAGGTCTCTAGGTTGGTCAGGCAAGAGTTGCCCTTGGTGAAGCCACGCTGGCTGTCTCAAGTCACCTCCCTGTCCTCCATGTGCCTTAGCACAGCTTCTAGGAGGAACTGTTCCATGATCTTCCCAGGCACAGAGGTGAGGCTGACAGGGCAGTAGTTCCCAGGGTCCTCCTTTCTACCCTTTTTAAAAATGAGTGGAAATGTTTCCCTTTTTCCAGCCATCAGGGTGCCATGACTTCTCAAATATCATGGAGACTGGCTTGACAACTACATCAGCCAATTTCCTCAGGACTCTGTGTTGCATCTCTTCAAGTCCCATAGATTTCTGTATGTTCATGTTCCTCAGGTGGTCATGAACCTTATAGCGGGAGGCAGTCCCTGCCTTGCAGTCCACCCACTCAAGAGGTGTGTGAAGAGAGATTGCTAGTGAAGACTGAGGCAAAAAATTTGTTGAGTACCTCAGCCTTTTCATCTGTTGTTACCTATTTGCCAGTCTTGCTCATCAGGGATGCACACTTTCTTTGACCTTCCTTTTCTGGCTGACATACCTGTAGATGCCCTTCTTGTTATTCTTTGTGTCTCTTGCCAAGTTCAGCTCCAGCTACACCTTGGCCTTCCTGACCCCATCCCTACACAATCTGGCAGTGTTCCTGTACTCTTCCCAGGATACCTGTCCCTGCTTCCACTGCCTGTGTATTTCTTTCTTGCTCTTTAGTTTGACCAGCAGGTCTCGACTCAGCCATACTGGTTTCTTGCCTTCCTTTCCTGATTTCTAACACCTGGGGTTCAAGAGCTCTTCTGCTCTATGGAAAGCGTCCTTAAATATCTACCACTTCAGAAGAAATACAGATTTTACTTAAAGATCTCATGAATTTTGCTTTTCTCTGAGTTTCTGGCCTTATTTATAACTACCATATCTCCTAGTGAATGCTGTAACATTTTTATGTACAGCTAGGGAGATCTTACAATAAATTTTCCACCTTCGTGAACAGAGTTCTATGTGTGCTTCAAATAATAAATAATAAGTGAATAGTCCTTGGATAAAGGCATGTTTTTAATTGTGATTTAAACAACTTCAAGGAAAAACAAAAGAAAGCAAATGAACAAGATGTCATTGTTTTCATCCGTTTCCACAAAAAGTAGGGTTAGTAAGTCCAGGTAGTTTACATCAAATTCAATTAACTTAAAATGTTAAAGTTGGATCTCTATGGACAAAGAGCCCTTATGTTTGATACAAATCCCATGTAACTACTTTTTGTGTCAGCTTCAGAAGAAGCAGATAAGAAGCATAAAAAGCAAAGTTTGTGCAAGCAAAAATATTTATGAAGCTCTCAGAAATTTATGTTAAGAAAAACGGTAAAAATTTTATAGCAACAAAATGAACCTAAATAGTGAGAGATCAAGTTTGGCTTTCTGCTTCCTCTGCTCAAAACACTTTATGACTCTATGCATCATTGTCCTTTGTTGTTACAAGCAGTTGCATATAGTGTCATTCCCTTCACACACAACACAGCACAGGGAATATTAGCACTGATGGGAAGGGAATACAAAAATATGTTTGGGATAGGAAACAATTATTGTTGCAGACACATGAAAAACAACCACATTGCTCTTAGATAGGAAAGATAAAGTCATTATTGTAATAAAAGTGGGGATTTTGAAAATTGATTTTTCAAGCTCCTTTCACATTTGTTTATGAGGAGGAGTAAGTACTCTAGGAATATTAAATACTAATATAATATTAATCTTTTTTAATATTAAGATTAAATGTTGTTTGTAGTAGCTTTAAAATTATCATTCAATTATACTGTTGTAGCCATGCTATGGCACATTAGTAAATTCAGAAAAACATTTTTTTTATTTTATTCTTTCTAGTTAGAAAACAAAACAACAATAAACAATCATACAACAACATTATTGTATAGTAATTAAATTATGAAAGTATTCCAAAAGGTACACAATTCTTCTAGGTACAGGATTTCTGCCAAGAAGTCCTTGGAAGTATTACATAGCTTGATAGGTGTTGTTTGCCAAGCTGATGTGATTTTTCTCTCACTGAACCTGTTTCATTAAATTGATGTGTGAGAAATAAATATTTGCTGTGCAATTAACTGGAGATTATTATGGTCTAATGGAACTTTCCCATACAAACAGATGCTCGGCCCTTTAGATGCATAAAAAGCACATCAGCACTTGGTAAACAGAATGAAGCTGTGGGGAAATATTGTTAAAGACATTTAATCGGTGAACAGAATTGATGCGCATGTAATAGTTTTGGATTTGCTTAATTGAAGTAGCGAAGAAAAAAAGACCGTTACCATGTGTGCAGATAAGATGTTTGCCAAACCTGTAGAAATTTTGTTGAAGGTATAGCCAGTAAAAGTAACAATCTTTTTTTAACAAAAAAAAAGCCCTTTTCCTCAGTCTCATATATTTATCTTATATATACAATATTTTGTAAAACTAATTATGTCACTGTATGTTCAATAAACCAAGAAATGAAAAATAGAGACAGAAAACGATGGGCTGAAAATCATAGTACTTAATAGCCAAAACGTTTTTTTGTCCATGCTATAGCAAAATAAATAGTGACATTCATTGTATTACCTAGACTGCAAACCGCTGGAATGGAAAGTTAGACCTCTTGCTCCTGTACACTTAGCCAGTTCCCAACTGAGGGATTTGATCTAACAGTACAATACAAAGCCAATAGTTCAAAATTTATGATCTCTTCAACTAACATAAGTAAGTAAGTGAGTAAGTAAATTAGTTACTTAGTAACTAACTAAGGGGAAGCCCTGGATGGTAGTTGTTCCTAACACTCCATTTCAGAAACAGCACATTTATAGCAAGACTAATGCAGTATACTCAAAGTCAAAATGTACAAAGAAAACTGACAAACTACAGAAACTGAGAAAATATCAAGCAGATAAATTATAATTAATTCTGCCTCTGATATACATGGAAATGTTCAGTCTACCGCAAGGTCTTTTAGGCATTCACTTAGGACTTACAGTCCACCTCTTTTAAATTCTCCAGGCACTGTTTTGTGTTTTACATTCATGTTTGCACAACTGGTACAAGACTTCCTACAGTACAAGCTCTTCTCTCTGTAGGAGCTAGCAGAGGTGGTTATGCTCAGTGTTGATAACCAAGGAGGAACTACACATCCAATTCAAGCAAAATAAAGCTAGAGCAAAGATAGCATTGAATCTTCATAAATATTTCTCCTGCAATAGTATGGAACACTTAAATCATAAATGTAAATCTAAACATATACATCTAAATCCAAATCCATATCTATATACATAAATAAATGGGTCAAAATGAAAACGTTTTGGAATACCTTATTTCTGAAACCTCTCCAAATGTAACTATCTTTTTTTTAATGCCAGCCATCAGTACAGCAAGTTACTTGAAAGTCTCTAGATCCTAGAGCAGATCTCCCTTACTGTAGAAAGAAAGTTCAGACATCTTAGTACAATGCAGTCAGAAATAAGATACAGAAGTACCTACTCCATAATTCTTGAGAATTACTTTTGGATGGAGACTCACTTGTTGGTGCTGTGACACAAGTTAAAATGCCAAGCTATGGTAAGATATCAAACTGGGTCTTTGAACCTTGTTTTTAAGGTTCAAGTTGCTACACAACATTTAAATATTGATTATATTAGCAGTGTTCTTTAATATAACTATGAAATTAAATTAAAACCAAATGCACTAAGAGAACATTCTGACTACAAAGGTTAGCATTCAAAAACAAAGAAACAACAAAATTTGAGATAGGTAGTGCACTGTAAACTGGAGAAAAGAATAATATTTATTTTCATTCTCACTGCTCAATAAGCAAACTCCTTTCTCATTAATTCTGCAGAGACCGTCTTGTGTGCTGAAGGCCTAATGGCTTAAAAACCATGCGTGCTAATTTAGCGAGATCTGTAGGCTTCAGAAAGCTTAACCACATTTTTCTGTTTAGTGAACAAATGCTAACTCAGAATAAGGCACAGATCTGTATGCTTGAAGGGATCTAGAAAGGCAGAAAATATCTATACCTTATGAAGTCTAGGTCTTTTAAATGGTACACTAGGTTTGTTCTGAAAAGTACCTAATGCATAAATGGCAAATGTGAACACACTGAAGAGAAGAAAGTATAAAGACAGATGAAGAAAATTAGTCAGGTGAATGGAACAGTAGCAGGAAAAGCAGCTCACTGTATGGCTTTGTAACGTTAGAAACGGTGTTCAGCACAACAGCTTAGTCGTCACATGCCTTTTCCACAGTCCAACACATTGCCAGGTACAGGTGATTCTTCCAGAAATCTCTCTTTAAGCTATGGTATAGAACACTTTAAAATGAAAACCTTTTATCCAAAGGCAGTTTCCAAATACTTCCAATATTTAATCTCATAGCACAGGATAGGAACTTTAAACATAAAATTATTAGGTCTGGATCTCAACTTTAGATGTGACACCATTTGTAAGGCAATTTACAGATGCTAGTTTTCCTCCCACTGTTTAAAAAAATTGGTAATATTACAGGAAGACAGTTTCCAGTCCTAAGTGCATATAATCTTTTGTCCTTGGTGCTTTGTCAGTGAGTCTCTGCTGCTTACATGGCATTTTAGACAACATGCATGCCTCAGTATGAGGTTCCTGGTGAGCAGCTCCAAAAGAACATTTCATTTCCTGGCATTAACCTACTCTAATCTCAGCCCTGAGCTGAGGTCAGCTGCAGGACCAAGGCTGGCTTTCAGCTGTGCTGAAAGTTCTAAGGAGAAAGACTCCTGGCAGAATTACTCTGTGAGAGGTGACAGAAGAATGACATCCTTCCTCAAAACAAAATATTGCGGTATGTGATCTTCCAGACCTAGAGGTGGGTAACAACAACCCTTTCGGGGTTTTATTGTCCCTGTAGTCGCACATTCAGTTTTGCTGACATTTCTGAAACAAGTCAGGAATACAGCACTAGACTTGATCGCAGGGTAAGCTCCAGCAATGAGCGGGAAAGCTGTTGTTTCCTGGGTCACATCTCTATGAAGACACACAAAAACATGCGCACTGCTTCACCCCGACATTAAACCAAAGCAGTAATGTCTCTTCGTAGCTTCTCCACAATCAGAATCTCACCCTGAATCGACTTGCAAAGCAAATAGCAAACTCACAGCAAA
Organism: Anarhynchus alexandrinus; assembly: GCA_008711295.1. Classification (NCBI taxonomy): domain Eukaryota; kingdom Metazoa; phylum Chordata; class Aves; order Charadriiformes; family Charadriidae; genus Anarhynchus; species Anarhynchus alexandrinus. The sequence goes on from VUYV01000266.1 coordinate 616,541, forward strand.
GCTACTTTGCAAATGATGCAGCAGAAGTGCAAGGATGTGCAGAGCTTAGAGGGTACCTGCGTCTGAAACAGTTCTTGCTAAAAAGGACAAGTAGGGGATTAATTTGCTATAGTATTTACCACAAAATATTACAGTTTATAAGTGATAACCAAATGTCTTCACTGATACAAGGGCTACTAAATAAAGTGGAACAGATAACATATTGATGTTAGGAAATATAATTCCCCGTGTAATAGTATCCTGCCACATGACACTGCAAGCTTTTGTGATATTGCCCATTATGATGGAGTACCCACAAAACCAATGTTCCATCTTTAGAAAAGAGAAATCCTTCTCTCCAACTTTTTAAGAGACCCTCTCCTGCCAACTCTAAAAACAATCAGCCTAGCTGAAGGATTAAAGGAAGGCCATCTCATTTAGGGCCCCATGAATGTCATGTGGTTTCTTTGGTTAGGACATTTTGAGAGTTTCACAGACAGGTCTGTTTGCGTTCTGTTTACATTTGTCACCATTGGGAACTATGTACCTCTCATATTTCAACTGGTACTAGTAATAAAGCAACATAGCTGAGGGCAGGCTGCCAACTGAATAAGGCTGTAACAGGCTGCGTTAGAAAATGTTAGGGCCGTTGCAGTGATGATCAAGAAGAAAAGAAACATTAAAATAAAAAGTCGTAAAAAACCCGTTACAATCATTTATAACCAATGACAATAACATTACATCAAGACAGGTAATGGGCAGAGGGTAAAGGGATGAACTGAAATTATGGCTAGCTCAGATTTCTTCAAAAGGAAGCATTTGGGAAATTTTTTACCACCTGCTGAGTAGCTCTGGCAGGTCACCCTGAGAAAACTGCAAGCCTTGGCCAGTCTGGCGGCGTCCTCCTTGCACTGAAAAGAAGCTTGTCTGAAGACAAATCCTGACCATTTAACCCCACCTTTCTAGCTCTCAAAGTCAAGTGACAGATCTCTAATGAAAAATACAACTACATATCTAACAATATTTGAGAAGTTTGTTAACACTTTTCCAATTTCATCAGAGCAAAGATGGAAAACATGAAAAGACACTCTAAAACATTAATCTTCGCCCTAATACACTGTACAAGCATATGACATAGACATCTGAAATTAAACTTGCTACTTCTTTCTTCAGCAGTGGGCCCTGGTAATTTCATAATGTCCTGTCAATCATGCATAACATACTTCACATTCTCTTCAGCTCACTTCTCCTTCTCTTCCTCCTTCTCCTTTCCTAACTTTTTTTCTTCTCTTTCCCTCTCCCTCCCTGCCTCTGCCTCTGCGTCTGCCTTCCATCCCTCTTCTTCTCCTTCTTCTCACTCTCCCTTTGCCTTTACCTCCACAGACAAACAACCTTTGGAAAGGCAAGATCACACAAAAACAGTAGAGTAGCAATATATCATATAGAAATAATTTTTCACACTTTAATCAAGCTTCCACTTTTTCAGTGTACATACATCTGCAATGACTTCTAAAATTAAAGAATCTCAGGGAACAAGGCCCTTTTAATATTAAGGAACAAACACAATTAGGAAGCAGTAGTTATGTTCAAGAATCATATTTGACATTCAGAAGTCACTAAATCCACCTAGATTTACTGTGCCTCTGAACTGATCTTTTTACACAAAAAACATAGCCCTTGGGGACACTTCAACATACCTCCCATTAAATAATACCGAGCCTTATGCTATTTGACTAGAAAACCTGAGTCTCATCTTGAGACCAGCTGGAGTCTATCAATCTGCTGAAGATTTTGGGGCAAACACTTAAAGCAAACAATTATAAACAGTATCTGCAACTTGATTTTAAAATGCATAAACCACACAGGAAGATAGCTGGGCCACTTAATTGTAATTTATCATCTTACATTTTCATTAAAAGGCTCTTCTGTACTAAACTAACAGCAACAACAAAACTTAAATGAGCTTTGTTGCATGTCAGCAAATGTGCACTAATGGAGACAGATGCTGTTCTGACCCCTACTTCATAGGATCTGACAGCTGGTGTAGATACCATCTGCCACCTTGCAGAGGTGTCACCTGAGAGTGACATTACTGATGCATCACGATGGCCAATTGCTGCCATTTATACAATACTTACAGTTCAGCAAATGGAGACAGAACTTGAATGAAAAAAGCATTCTGCTACTAAACCTGCTGCAGAAAACTTGGGTCCTAACCTGACTGGATAGATAAAGTAAAAAATTCTAAATATTTCTCACATAAGAAGAATATTTAATTCAAGTCTCAAAGACAAAAATCACCACAGTGATAAAATGGACTATGTACTCATGGCTATCAACTGAAGACTTTTAAGAATTTCCTGTCGTTCCTGTTATAAATAACTTACTAAAAGTACCAACCTTTTCCCTTATATTCAGTGCTCTATCTTGCAGCACGGATATCTGCTTTTTACTGTTTCCTCTTTACTATTCTAAGTAATTGGACATTTCTTAAACACAGTCCCCGCAGCACTCAGGAATGCTCTTTTGGGAGCTTAAACATTACAATTTAACTGTAATGTTAACAGTTTTCAACTTCCTAGTCTTATACTTGCTAATTTTACAGTCTCCTCCCATCCCACAAAAAAAAAGAAACTGAGAAACTGCCAGTTTTAAACAGATAATAGACTTTATGACAGTGTCGGGTCGGTTAGAGTGCAGCCTTTTGGGAAAAGCCAGACTTAGCCTGTTTTCCCCTGAATACCTGTACAACTTTGTTCCAGCAGAAGCTACCCACGATCTTCAGACGCCATCATAACACTAAAAAGACAACACATCAAGAGAGATAAAAAGTTGTTTTCTCTTGCAGTGTGTAAGTAAATAATAGGATGCAGTTGCTGGTCTGAAAACCTTAGAAATCCACAGAATGAACATAACAAAAAAAATTATTTTTCCTCCAACTTTACAAACGGTAAACTGACACTCAAAAGTTTAAGTGGTTTAGTGAAGGTTATGTACCACTTTGTTCCTTAGTTACTTGCTTATGATGAAATGTCCCTATATATCTTCCACAGATAATTATCCACACTTCTACAACAGAAATCTGATTAAAGCAGCAAGAACAGAATTAGATGTTTTAATAAGTATATGCCTGTAGATCTAGTTCAATACATAAGGTAAATAAAATAAAATTAAGCAATGCAGTGTGCTTACCATGATCTAAATATGGTATAGGTGGCAGAACTGGATACGTTTTAGTAACAACGTAATGTGTTATGCCTAAAAACATAAATTAAATTTACATGGCTTTAATGCTAGATTTGTTTATATTTTCAAAAATCAGTATAATTAAAAAGCTGATGATGTAAGAGACCAAAAAATGTGCAATTCTATTTTTCTTCCCACATTCAACTGCTCAAACAGGACACAATGATCCTATACAAAGTACAGGGGAAAAATAACTGAAAGATTGTCTACATTTATCTTTCCCAACCTCCTCAATCATCCCTCACATGATTACCTTACTTGCCATTGAATTAATCAGCCACTTTCCATTACTAAATGCTGTTGAAGAGAATGTCAATAACGCCCAAACTTCCTTTTCAAAAGCAGGATTTGCAAACGTCGGTAGAATCTGTGCCTTACCTTCTGAAGCACAAAGGGAATAGCTGATGCTGTCAGTGATTTTCTACTAGTGGAAAATGTATGTGTGCTGATCACAGATACAACTGAGAGATCCCACAACAGATGTGGAAAACCAAAGTGGTACTTCTCCCTTTCAGGGTCACCCCTTTAGGACTACCGTGTGGCTCGCCTCCAAAGTTGTATCAAATCTGACTGAAACTGTTTGCCTCCTCTACAACAAGTCAGTATCACATAACAGAGAACTGGGCCTTCAAATTTCTGGTGGATGGAAATATTAGAGAATGGAAAGAAATAGGGTGGTTTCCTTTTTGTTTAGTTTCATTGCCTTAAGCACACAATTCAGTCTGATAACCAGAGTAAGACACCTGCAGGCATTCTAAAGATGCCACTACTTCAAACAACAAATACTGTTCAGAATGGTTAATAACACTGTGACTTTTATGGAGAAAGAAAATGAATTTGTTTTGTCTTGCTGTCCTGGTTTGAGGTAAAACAGGACCAATTTTGTTCAGTAACTTTGCTTTTTAGCTAGGCCTCTTCTAACTACTGAAATTAACAGCATATTGTGCAGATTATGCTCACTCTCAGAGTGCTAAGACCAATGTTTATAGCTGATGCCCAGGCATGGGATGCAGAGAGGCTCCTGCTTATACTTATTGCTGTAACACCCAAGGCCAACCAACTTTGTTATTTGCCCTGTTGGAAGGTCGGAAGTAGAAAAGCGTAGAGGGGTCCCACCTGTGAGGAGGAGGGGACAGGACAGGTGACCCCAAACTGACCCACAGGGTATTCCATCCCATCCCATCTGCCTCATGCTTCGTATAAAAGCTGAGGGGTCAAAGGGTCAGCTCTCTTTCTTCAATGGCTGGTGTCTTTTCATTTGCTTTTGATCCTGATCCTGAATCCAGATCTGGAATCCAGTTCCCGTCCATCACTAAGTCCAGTCTGGGACATCCCCAGCTGGTGACATGATCGTCATCTTGGGAGCTTGATATGGTTTTGTATATATTTAATTATTTATTTTTTATTTTATTATTAATATTTCATTAAAGTAGTTTAGTTCCTTCTAAACTCATAAGTCTCTCTCTTGCTTTCCTGCCTCTCTCTTTGAAGAGAGGTAGGGGGGAGCATCTGTCGTTCTGCCCAGCGGCTGGTTTGGCCCAAACCACGACGCTTGCTTTCGGCAATTATTTTTTTTTAAGTGAAAAACATTTCTTGGCTCACGTGGTTCCAAATTTAGCTTCAGCTAGCTAGAACAGGGAGTTGTGTATGGCCAGATCTTCAGTTGCAGTAAAGCACTTTCAGACTGAAGCCCAGAGCCCCACTCCCTCTGTTCCGCTGCAGACCTTCCAGCACCTGCCTGCTATAAGACGTGTCTTGCAGCACCTTCCCTTTCGCTGGCTGTGTTACTGAATGAAAGTTCTGGTGAGTTTTTCTGCTGAACTCAGTCACATCTGTCTACGTTGCTCTCAGATTGCATGGGGCCCTCCAGGGGATTCACTTACACAGGAAGAGACTTAATTTGGAAAGACCATGTAGCGTTAGAAATTGAACAGTCAAAGCCACGATTCTTGGCTTTCAACAGTCATTCAGGACCTAAGAAAGCTCAGCAGGACTTTTATAAGCTCTCTCTTTGACTCATGTTCTTAAAATTCGCCTTTATTACGCTTTAGGTAACTACATGATATTTTTGATATTGAGCCTAATTGCATATTAAACATTTACTCAGACTGAAAACTGTTTACATAGGAAATTTCCAGAGATTGATAAAGAATTGGGAGGAAGGAAAACTGTTGCCACAACCAAAACAGACAAAATGATTTTTAAAAAGGCAACACTTTACAAAAATGCAAGAAGTCTAACAGCTCCCTGGATATTTTATGTTTGCAGAAGGAGTGGATTAAAAGTTATATTAAAGGAAAATATTACATGGGCCAAAGTAATGTTTCCCTATGGATCTCATGGTATCACTTTTAATGGTACTGCTCTTTGGAGTATGCTTTATGTATTTATCTTTTTAATTTCTGTTTTAAAATTAAAGGGGAAAAAAACCCACCTACTAGACTTGCAATGGAAAGCATTAGTTTCTCTGTGTTTTTTTCTAGCCTTTAAAAAAAAACAAGAAAGCAAATTAAAAAGAGGAAGTTTTATCTCTCCAGTCACTATTGGTGCTTTATCACACAGCATTTTCACTGTTTCAGTGTGACAGTGTAACATATAAAACATTTGCTGATTAAAGTAAGAACCAACTATTTTGCAGTTTAATCTCATATGTGTATAAGAATCTGAATTACCACTCTTGCTAGCCCATCTGTTTCCCTGATTGCAGTTGGCTTCTCCATAGGGATAAAACCCAGTAATTTAGTTGCTTCATTATTAACACCTGTGATTTTTGCTGGCTGAGGACAAATATGTTTGGTTTGTGAAAAAGCTATACAAGCTTTCAGGTCTTTACTTTTAGAGGGTAATTTAATGCTGGGCAAAGGTGGAAGGTTGCTACCACTGGAAGCTCTTGATAAATTTATTAAAGGAAAAGACAAAGGCTGCCTACGATAATATAAGCTTCCGTATATCACCCTGCCAATATAATTGAATTCTGGCTTAAGTTTTTCTCCATCATTCAAGTTGGGGTTTTTTTGGGGTTTGGGTTTTTTTGGGTTTTTTGTTTTTTTTTTCAATTTATGGATCAATTGATTGTCTCAAGGGAATTAGCAAAAAATTACTGCCACAAGCTCCACATTCCAGATATTTGGACAGAACCTGAAGTTTTATGCTAAAGGTACTCATTAAAGTAATTTTTTAAAAGATCGTTTCACATTTTTACCAGTAGAATCTAGAGATCCAAATTCTCAAAAGTCACCCATTTTTCTTCTTTATTTCCTTATAATAAACAAAGCATATTTTCTTCATCAGTTCAACAGCCCTGAAAGGAGAAAAAACCTCTACAAATTACAAGGACCCTCTGGCAAAAAAGAAATGTAGTTATTTATTCAAATGTTAGAATTACTTTTTGGGATCTTCATCAAACAGAAGATCATTTCTGAAAATCTACATTGCTGGTTTACAGATAAATCACAATACAGGATCAAAATACTAACTTCACAATTAATTTTTCATTATTGATTGCAAAACTATTGTTAGGAATGGAAGCCTTTAATCTCATACACTAAACCAGTCCTCATCAGGTAATTTCATTTGTGCAACTGTGAAGAATATCAAAGAGTCTTACAGGAAACATTCTGTCTGGGAGCTGTAGGTTGGGGAATACTAATCTCAAGATATGTAAATAAGTTAGTCTTTTTACATTTATCTTTAGGATTCTCTTCCTCTTTTTCATCTCCCCTTTAACATTTTCTTCCTCTGCCTTCCCTCTTTGTATTTTCTATTTCCATGCATGAAATATAGTTTTTGCAGAGATAAAAGTCCATGGCTTGATATCCAAGTGGTAGAATGTCTAAATATTGTGATAATGTGAGTGGGATTTGAAGGGCATCAACACAGTGCTTTCTAAGTAGGAGGGATTGTCTTATTCAGTACTAGTCCATCAACACCGACATAAATACTAGAGAAACCACCTATACTTAAAGGAAAAGTTGTATTTCGGACTTATATCCTGCACCTCAAGTTGTTTATGAAGTTAACTGCAGGAAAAAAAAAAAAAAGTAAGCAAGATTTTTGTTTGTTGCTAGGGAATGAAATGAATACTTTCTTAAAAGGGGGAAATTATCAGATTCTGTCAAAGGAATTGCTCCAAAGAGAATGAATATGTCTCAAGTTGAAGCTGATGTACAGTGTAGAAAGACCTCATCGTTTTTTCACTCTTCCTGCAAACAGCTGAAGAACACTTACATTAAGCTTGATAAGTGTGTCGCTTACTTTTGATATGAGAAAGCACAAAGACCTGGTGACGTGGCAGTGAACAGAGCTACTCTTGAAAAGTTTCATCTTTTCTGTTGGACGTTTCAAAGGGTAGATCTGATAAAAAAATCTTTTGTATCTCACGTAAGGATTGTCTTATACCTGGCTTAGTCTTTTCTCCGGCTAGCAGGAGTGTGAAGTGTAGGAGCATTGACTCGAGTTTTCACTGTGGTGGTAGCATTTAGGAGACCGAAAGACTCTTATGTAAAAAGGCTATCTCACTATTAACAAATGAAACGGTAACACCTGTGCAGCTGAACCCCAGTCCAAATAAAGTCACAATATAATTGTTAGGGTAGATGATTCAAAACATGAGGCAAGGTGAAGATTTCTCTGGGAGTGTATGGTTGCCAGTTTTTTACAGTCAAGCAGTGAGATTTCCAGCCACTGTAACATCAGTTTATATCACACTTATATGGTCATTGTGCAAACAAGATGTGCAAGAAGGCATTTTTCTCTTTCTTTTTTTTTTTCTTTTTCTGTTCTGATTTCCATGTGATAATGTCCTACTGTTTGAATATGATAACTCTTATCTAAAGAGATATTCTCATTGGTTTACTGGGACTCTTGTGTTTACAGTTTTGAGACTATCTTACCGCAGGGCACCCTAAATGTAGTTACATCTCAGGCCAGCTTTGAAACCAAAGCTAATATAAAAATCTGTGGCTTCTTTATTGAATTGATTTCTCAGTGGAAATATATAACATGATAATTTTGTGCTTTACACTAGCTGCCTTCACATCTCTGCACAGAATTAAAAAGTTTGATATTGATCTATAAAGACCAAAATAGTTCGGTTTTTGCCTATTTGATAAACTGCTTCCCTTCTATGGTACAGCAGTAGACAGAGAAAAGCACTGCAGTAAAATGTGCTCAGTTTAACGTGGTAAATAATATTTCCAGGTCAGAGGTGCACCTTCAACGTGGTGTCCATTGTCAATGCAGAAGAGAGCGAAGGGAATGAGGATGGAGAAAGAAAGACAAAGGAAGGCTGTTTTGACTCCTTAATAGCTTGATTCATATTGCATTCTGGGGCTTTGTGAAATGCCAAAGTTCACCTTGATAAGCTGAGGAAGGACTGCAGCTTTCAATTTCTTATATAAGTGCTGTACAACATCAGGAAAAAATATGTTCATTACAGCATTTTTGAGACAGTTCAGAGCTGACCATGTACATTAAGAATTCTCTGAGCATGTGTGAAGGATTGGGATGGATCTACGCATGACATCTCAAAGGATCATATATGATTAGTGAAACTATGGAATTATCACTTTTGGGTATGTCCAGGATCAGAATGTTGAACCGCTATCTTGGTTTTGGCAGAAATATTTCGATTGATGCAGCCTGCTAAAATTTAGCACCACTAATCTGCTTGGGTTGCTTGTTAAGGATTGAACTACTATTTTGGATCTCTCTGCACTGGATTCAAGAAAAGAATCCCCAAGAAGAGTAAGTCATCTCGATATACTGTAGACTTCTATCAATTTGTCAGCTGAAATGTCTCATAGATTCCATTGCGTATCCTGACTGCATTTCCATTGAGTATAGTGGCAGTTCAAACACTCTTTACACACGTAGATAGCTAAATGCAGGTGTGTTAGTATCAAGCTTATTCCACTCCTACTCAGAGAATATGAAGGAAGCCTGCAGAACGTAGAAGTACGCTTCATCATGGAGGAAAAAACAGCTCTGTATGCAGATGTGTCCATGGAGCGCAATGGACTGCTTGGTTTCAGATTCCTCTCCGTGGAAAGTCTCAAGTTCCTCATCTCCAAGTATTCTGATTAAACCAAACTGCCACGCAGTAATGTTGATTAACAGACAGTTTTCTTAATTGCATAAGATTTATTTTTTAAAACCAATAAAGCTATTTTCCTCCAATGATCTTGTTTAAACAGTAATTAGCTTTTTATTTATTTGTAACACACAACAATCCTGGGGTCTGAAATCAGTTGACTTCATAAACAATTTGCCCTAATTCCAATTTGCAAGCTGCAGATCTACTACTGACATGCACTGTTGGCATCTCTGTCCATAGCTGCTTATTGAAAGTAACACTGCATAAATTTGGTCTCCAGATTTCAGATGATTAATGGCACTTTTAACTCATAGTGCTTAGTAAAAAAATGTATACACATGCATCATGGTTTAACCCCAGCTGGGAACTGGACCACGCACCCGCTTGCTCACCCCATGGTTTGCATGAGGGAGAGAATTGAAAAATGTAAAAGTGATTAAAAAAACCTCATGGATTGAGATAAAGACAATTTAATAAGTAAAGCAAAAGCCACACATGCAAGAAAGCAAAACAAGGAATTAATCCACTGCTTCCCACCAGCACACAGCTGTTCAGCCGTCTCCAGGAAAGCAGGGCTCCATCACACATAACCATTACTTGGGAAGACAAATGCTGTAAGTCCAAACGCCCCATCCCCTCTTCCTTCTTCTTCCCCCAGCTTTATATACTGAGGATGACATCACATGGTATGGAATATTCCTTTGGTCAGTTGCAGTCAGCTGTCCCAGCTGTGTCTCCTCCTTGTTGTACACTCCCAACAAACTCTCTGGCGGGGCGGTGTGAGGAGCTGAAAAAGCCTTGACTGCTTATCAACAACCAAAAACACTAGTGCCCTATCACTCTATTCCTATCCCAAATCCAAAACATAGCATTACACCAGCTGCTAGCAAAAAGTTAACTCTGTCCCAGCTGAAACCATGACAAAATGGTAAATGTTCTGGTATTGATGAATTTTCCTCTCTTGGCTATAAGAATTAGGAACTGCTAAATATTTAAACTAATCTTGTAAATTTGATCAAATGAGACTACATACTCTTCCCATATCTCACCTGTGATTTCATCCAGTTTCTCTCCTAATTGTGAATGTAGGCTACCATTAAAGTATTTGCTTTTTCCTTCTGAATTTAATTTTTACTCCTATTTTGTTCTGGTTACTATTACAAAGGATCCTGCAGCGCATTTATCTTCCTACTAGGCTAAACAATGCATCGTTACGGAGACACCTCGCAGGAGTTTACATTTTCTGCATTAACTGGGGAACCTCCAGATTTTCTCTGAAGTTTTCAGGAGCAGTCACTGGAAATAAAGCAGCTTTGGAGGTCAGGGAGGTTCTCTCAGTCTGTGCTATTGTGGCAACCCTCTCACACCTTGTACATCTGATTAGAAAACACAGAGAAATCCTGCAGCCACATGCACTAGTTGGCAACAAATTACGCCCTCCACCACTGGCCAGTGCAAGATCCACAACATCCGTGTCATTCTTTACACATCCTTGTCTCATCTTTCTCACAGGTCTCCAGACTTCCCAGAGAAGCTATGCCAGAGATCTGCTGTTCTTTACCATTAGGAAGATTTTATACAGTTTGCCTGCTTTGTTTGACTCTAAATTTATGACGAATAAACCTAAACAACAAACTAAATGCAAGTTATGCTACTTGTTTAAGATATGCTAAGAAGATGCCTACTTTAAGCTCTTCTATGTTGTGAAGTAGCTGTTTTGGGGTAGTTGTCAAATTATAAGACACTTTTATTTCACTCAGCCACATTCACCTCCAGATTTACAGACCTCATAAAATGTTTGATTGCTTCTCATGGACAAATACCTCCAAATAAGGACTGGTGAAGAGATATTGCTGTCTGAGATTGTTTGGTTCTTCCCTCATGTCTTGTTGTCCTTTTTAATTGCTTCAGTTGGAAATTGGCACAAAATTTATTTTCTCACCTCTTGGTGACACTCTTCTACCTTTTCAAAATAGATTGTGTATTTGATTTTCACTTAGACATCACTTAACTATGCCACTTCTCCAGGTTGCAACCACAGAGCAGTGAGGCAGCCATTTGGTTATACTCTTAATTCTCACCACTCACATAAGTCTTACCATAGTGGAAAATAATGCTGTTAATGGAGGAGCTACAGCCTATTCATTAAATCCATCCATATTTTTTTTTCCAGTCCTGTGGAAGGACAATAATCAGCTGGAATCAAAGTCTTTTGAATAGGTATTGTCATTGTTATGGTCCTATATCTAATCCTTATTTCTGCAGAAAATTAAAAAGATACTTTCCAGGTAATCAGACTCAAATTTCTAAATTCCCTGAAATTATAGTTGAAGCTGGTAATGAGAAACCACACAAGACTGACAGAAAACATAAATGTCTTTGGACTTATATATTGGTACCTAATATTTTTATAGAGTTGATTCTTATTTTCAACACCATGAGAGTCTTGAAATAGATCTACACATCGATCCCCTAATCCTTAGGTATCTCAAATTTTGCAGTTCTTTTCGAGAGTTAGAAGGTCATTGTCCAGTTCTTAACTTATCTTAGGTTTCAAACCTTAAAATTCTTCTCTGTCAGCCATTTCATGCACAGGAAGAATATAAAATATTTAAAGATTAATATCTCTCCAGTACCAGAGAGTAAAAGTACTTTTTATGCAATGGTTATTTAATAGTTCCTATTCTATGCCATAAAAGTGTATTTTTAGATTTCATCTTATTTAAACTTTTCATTATTTCAAATCTTTCGTCATGTTTTCTCGGTCACAAGTTTCACTCGCATAGCGAAATACAAAAGTCATCTGATTTCTCTTTATGAAAGCGTTTATGCCACATGCACATCACTCCTATGGGACAGTTTTTTCTCAAACACCTTTAATGAATAGAAAAAGACTTAAGAACATGCTGATCATTATGTATGAACATAAATCTTTTGGCCAGCTGAAACTCAAAGCCCTGGCAGGATTTCAGCTCATTAGCAATTTTCACTATTATTTTAGAAAGATAATATATAGTTTTTGCCTTGTTTAACATTAACACATAAACTTCAGGGCAATTAAAATAGCAATTTTTAATGGCTTTGTTAGTTACAATTGTAGGCAAGTCTTTCTATTTACTGAATACTCAGCCAATAAACCAGTGCTTATTTACAGTCTGAAATTCTGCTTAGTATAGTTCAGCACTATTGTAATTACATTTTATTAAAACCAGGTTAAACTTTAGCTAAGCCAAATTCATTGGATCAGGATACCAAGATAAACACTGAGTTAGAGTACAGAATAGTTCTATTGCTATCTGCTTAATTAAATTAATTTTTAGGCTAAAAAAAAATAAACCAAAACCAAACCCACCCTGTTTGTTCTGACACTGAATAGCTGCTTAAATGCACATGTGAATCCCAGACCAGCTGCATTAAATGACTTATGCTTGTCTTTGATCAGTTTTCTCTGAATCAGTTATTTCTTATTCAAGGCAGTATCTTAAAGGGCTTTTATCACTGTTGTTCAAAATGTTACAGATAAAAACAGAGTGTTATCTGAGGAGTTACTATCTAGAAACAGGAAATTTGAAGAGTTTTGCACTTTTTTTTGTTTCTCTCTTCGACATGATTAGTATCAGATGTGATCAATAAGATTCGTATCCAATTAGACATTTTTATATTCAGATGGTGGTAAAAATAGTTAAATAATTCTGTTTCTCTGCTGCTAACAAAACAAGGTAACAATTTAATTTTTTTTCTCTGAGTTGTACCTTTCAATGAATGTGAATTAAGAGAATGGTATTCTTTAAGACATAAGTGCAAATAATTAAAATTACTACAGTATAAGATCAATGATTTATGATCAGTTTACCAAAAATCTCTACAAGTTATCACTGAGGAGACGTCATTAAATAGCATCTACTGGAAAGCTGGAGGGTTTGGTTGTAGCATTGATGTTATTTAAGGAATGTGTGATATACCTGTACCCCTTTAGAAAGCAGTGATTTTGAAACAATACATAACTTTTCAAGTAGAAAAACAGCTGACAGTGCCTCCCAGTAGGACTCTGTGGAGGAATATCCTTGGATCTGTAAACAAGACAGAGGAGCAGAAGAGTAGGAATTTGATTTTAATCCTGAATAAAGGGGTTTTGAGGACTCCAGCTTTAAAGCATACCAATCACAAGAAACAGAATCAGATACCTTATTCCAGGATGGAGATGTCTTACAGCAGGAGACCTGCATGCATTTTGTTTGTTTTTTTAAAAAAGAATATCAGGAGATTATGCTATAAATGTCATTTTAAGTACCTCTTTTTTTTTTCTNTTTTAAGGGCTCTAGAAGAAGTGTCAAAGCTATTTCAGTGATGTGAAGATGAAGACAGAGATCAGAATAGAAATGAAGACACTGCCTTTCACAGCGACAGTGATTAGTCATCGCAGCAGATAACCATTCAGCACCAACTTATTCTCTATGTCTCAAAGCCCTCAGATCACAACTGGATATTCCGATGGCAGTTATCTCCTAGTCACACACAGACATTCAAATCTGTAGGCAGTGCAGCTCGATGACAAGTTTTAGTTAAGCCCAGAGGTAACTTTGCTGGATGAAATTTAATAGTCTATACAAGGAGCTACAAAGATGTTAGCTCATCTAATGGGCTACAGTAAATTCAGAAGGCATGTGTTAGGAGGGTAATTTCATTGCCCTCCTTGCCACAATATAGTTTTTGGCAGCTAATGTCCATGTATCCTGGACTGCAGGATGATAATTAGACATTCCGTATCATTTCAGCAAAGAGAAATAATGTTGCTTCTGAACCTTCCTACAGTATATTTGATTTGTCTAATTGGAACAATAATAGATAAAGCATAGATAAAGTCATCTTCATCCATGTGGTGCTTTAGGCACAAATGGGACTTTGAGCAAGAGCATCAGAGTTGAGTGTCCATTGCAAACTTTGCTGTATTACATTGTAACTACTGCTCCCAATCTTGGGGGGGTTTAGGGTTGGTTTTTTGATTTATTTTTTTTTCCAGATGGGTAGCTTTGAATAAATTTACCATACAAAATTGATCCTCCTCCTAGTCATCTGAAGAAAATGCTCAGAATGGAAAAATAGTCCCAGTGGAGTTCAGTTTGAAGTTATGATATTAGAAGCTAACATGTTGCAATGTCCAGGATGTGTGATGGCAGAAAGGGAAATAGTTACAGTGAACAAAGCCACAAGAACCTCCCCTTAGAGACAACGTTAAAAACATGTTTTTAGGAGAGCTTTAATTTACTTTTCAACTACTTGCTAAAAGCTGTGCTATCACTAGTCTCGGCTGAGATTTTAAAACCACGGCATTAGCAATCCCAAGAAAATGACGCAGCTTGGTATATTAGTTATAATATCTTACTTTGCTCACTCTGCAGGTAAGTAGTTTTTTTGGGGTTCGTTGTTGTTGTTGTTGTTTTGAGGGGGGGTCTTTTTTTTTTTTAATTTTACCTAAGAATTCTTCAAACCCTAACTGATCAAGGAAGGCAGTGCTAATTTTTAACCAAGGATGAAAGTGTGAGTTGCTCGGTTTTACTTTGTAGAGTCTTCAAGCTGCTGTTTTATGGAGGAAAGCAAAAATGAGGAAAAAAGTATAAGAGTACTTAAAAGAGTAGGTAGAAATTAAAATTTTACCTGACACTAAATTAAATTTACATCTGACTGAAAAAGGAGAAAAATATGCATTCATTCTTGCATGTTAGAAATCTATACTGATATTTCTATATATAGGTCAACTAGACAACATATTATTTCAGGATTTTTATAAAACTGGGTCTTGGAGCACTTTTAAAAGTGTATGCATTCACTTACACCAACAAACTGAAAAGAAAAAAAAACCATAAAAGTTATTGAGGACTAATTTCCTTTTAATTGTATAACCTGATGAAAATGCAAAAGATATTTCAGATATGAGCCATCTGTTTCTATTCACAAAGTTAGCTACCTCTCCCTCATGGACTGAGGTGAGACTGGTTTTCTGTGGGTAGTGAAATATTGCTATCAATGTGATATACTGGTTTTTTTTGAGACATTTATTTTTCACCCAAATGAAAGGTATGTCCCAGAAATTCCTCTGGATTATTTCCTTTTTAAAACATGTTGCACGTTGGCTCTCAGGAGTCTCTTTCAAGTACAGCCCAGTCATTTCTGAACCTACATTTCTTAGTATATAAGTCCAAATGACAAAAAGTCTGAAAAAAATTACTATATAAAACAGGAGTAACCAGCTGTTTTAAAACATCTTACTGATTTATCTTTATATTTTTAAAAACATGTTTTGTCCGCTCTTAGTAATGACTTACCAATTTTTTTTATACTCTGTATAAAAATGCAGATGTAAAACTTAAAAGACAAACTCTGTTTCACTTGAAAGTATTTTCATAAATAGTAGAACATTTGTGATGGAAATTTAGTTTTATGTCCTTGGACATAAAAATATTCATTTCACAGAATTTTTTAATGTCTTTATCTGAATTCATTACTTTATGTGAGAAATAGGTGCTTTGAAAGTTAAAAAAAAAAAAAAACCAAACCAAAACAAAAACACAATAAACCCAAAACACCAACATTTTATCCTCGTAAACCTTTATTGTGGGATTAAATAATCTTGCCTTTAAGTTACTATTTTTGTTTATTGACTAAAAGGGAAGAGTACGGTTAAATGCAGGCATTTAAATGTGGATATTTAAAGTATAAATAACTGAGTATAAAGTAGAATAATCTGATGTGATTTATTAGTTAAAATTTCATATCTCAAATGCAGATAAAATTTAGTCATGTACGGAGTTAAAAGGAGTGAGACGTGACCTGAAATGGGTGTCAAATCTGGGATAGTTCTGTTATTCAGGAGAAATTGTAAGAGTTCATCACTCCACTGCCTGGAAAAGCCCCTTCAAACTATTCTCCAGTTGAGGTTTGCCCAAGTAAAATGTGCTTCAGTGACCTCCAGGATTTGGCGCGTGCCATCGTGCCTGTGGTGAGAGAGGAAATGCAGACGTTTAGACTGGTTAGTGATTGCCTCTGGAAGAGGGAATGTCTAAATGCATTATCAGTTTAGTCTTCTGGATCCTTTGCAATTAATATCAGATTGGTTTCTTGAGATGTATTGTCTTGTTCATGATGCTTTTTTTGTCCCACCCCCTTTTTTCTTTTCTTTTAGCTATTCAAATCACAGTAATATATTTACTTCAGGCACGCTCTCACTCATTTTGCTCATTGTTGCCTGTGTACGTGCAAGAATTTTCTCTCAACATATCCATCATCTATCCATATATGGCTTTACTTGAAAAATTAATAAAATACCCAAAGACTATGGAATGTGATGTCAGGAAGTATCAAAGCTGAAAAATTATGGAAATTGAAGATTGTTTTGAGATTGCATAGAAAATATTCCAAGCAGTGAGTCTGAGTAAATTTGAATACTACTTGCATTTAGCTGAATACAAGCATAGAATTTCTTTTTTCCTACAGTATTCATTACTGTTGTGTTTATTTCATTTTTAATCTTTACTTTTTTTATCTGTAATTGTGTTTCCTTGTTTTCCAGCATTTCTGCCCATAACAAAGGGCTCGCAAATATTTAAATAATGATGTATTGAAATAATAGGATAAAATTAACAGAGCATTAACATCACTTTTAATGAAGGTATTAATGATCTTTAGTTTCCTTTGGTATAATCCCATTTTAATATAATCCTGTCTTTTTTTTTTTTTTTTTTTNATTTAGAATTTAGAGCAATCTAACTGCCATTTTTCCCCAGCTCTCCTTCAAATTCACAGCATGGAAACAAATTTTTCACATCCTTTCAATAGTTTAATAATGACATAACTATCTCCTACTGTAAACTGTATCTGTGCTATTGGCAATATGTATTTCCTGGTAAAACTCCTTTATTAAAAACACTATATGCACATATATAGCAATTGTGAAAAGAGCATTTGTTTTGCATGTTGACCAGAATAAAGGCATTTTCAGAGCTTTTTCAGTAAATTGTTGCCAAAATGCGTTTTACTGTCATCCTTCATTTTCATACAAACTTTCATATGCCCAATGACTATCAAGTCATTATTAATTGTGTAAATAATATATTTGACAATTTTTACAGAGGCAATAAAATTTCAGCCAGAAACTATTGTATTCATAGGAAATATAATATCTAGATCACGTGCAGACACTTCCAGAACAACATTTTAAATTTGTAAAAGTAAGAGTATATTTTCTAGAACTTTTTGCAAGTTCAAAATATTGTCTGAAATTTCCCAGATCAAGGCTTTGTTATGAAGGCATCCCAAAAGTTTAAGAATAATAAGAACTGTATACAAATTTAATCTAGTCCTGTGATCTGTTTGCAACTCCTACATTGACATCTCCTAGGCTTGCAGTTCTTATACACTACACGTAATTTATTTGATACACAATCTTTAGGCAAAGTTAATGACTGTCTAACTCTGTTTTGAACGCTGACTGCAGTGCTGGTTCCTCGGAAGGCAGTAGCAAAACTGTTGTTTGCCTCACTTGAGTGGACCTTTTGCTATACGTGCTTATAGCTGCGGCTTTCTGTACGTCCGGGTATTGGCTATACCCATGTATTCATGTGGCCAAGACAACCCTTCTTAAGAGAGCATACCTCTGTTTACCAAATGTCCTTTATTTACACCTTACAGCCAGCAGTGGGTCAGAGCTTTCGGTCATGCAATACCCAGAAGACACCAGCGTGCTCCTTAACTCCACGGTGTGGATGCTGTGTGTATTTGATTACCCCGCCGAGGAGAATGAGGAGCCAGTCGTGTACTGGAGGAAAGGCCCCGACCGCCGCAACCAGCAGAGCCTCCAGTCGAGCCCTGACATGGGCAGGTCACAGGTACACATTATGAAGAACACCCTCAGGGGATTCTCCATCTTAAAACTGAGCAACGTTGACCAGAACGCCAGTAACTCCTATTTCTGTGACGTGACGTTAACGCAGAAAATCCAGGGCAAACGTGGAAACGGCACCAAGCTGACCGTGCATGGTAAGGAGCGTTTGGGAGTGACAGAAACGGACTTGATGTGTGCAACGTGAATTAAATGTTCTGTCAGCCTTACTGCCTTCTTTCCCACCACTCGCCTCTGCTGTAAGAAGGGTGGGAAAAGGCAGTCTACAGTCGTATGAGTAGAGGAGGGAAGGCGCGCCTTCTGTTGGAACTATTGTACAGCTGGACAGACAGACTCCTCGGGGACAGAGACCTTTCTTTGGATCTAAAACAGTTCACTGTGCATTAGAACATTGATTCCATACATTTAGATTTATAGAGCATTAATTAATTTTATATATATATATTAAAAAATACTTTTTCTTAATATTCTCCACAAACATTTGCTACATCTTTACTTTACACCATACCAAGACAAACAAAAAAAAAATCAAATCTCCAACAATCTTTCATTATCTTTTTATAATTTCTTCGCTTTTGACAAGCCAATGGTCTCTTTTGAAATATGTACTTTGTGTTTCCTCCTCCAGTTACTGAAAAATGAACAGTAAATTAACAGAGCAGTGTGAGGTTTTTAGAAAGAGTGTACATGAAAGTAGGGATACGTGGGAGTGAAACTTTCTTTCCATTGGATTGTAAAATCATCTTCAACACCTTATAACTCTTCACCTATCCTCAAATTATGAATCCAGTTTCCATAATCCTGCTGGGGATGTGACCTTAGTGACCGAGATAATACACTATTTCTGATGAGCCAAGTTTTCTTCATGTGGACTTTCCAGACTAGCAAATGCTAAATGCCACAAAGCATCTCTCTCATTCTAGATTTCACATTATGTTTAACAATGGTCCAATGCAACTCTTCTGAGTCCCTAAAAATACACAGCAGCCAATGAAAGACTCCTGACTATCTCAACATAAGCATATGTTTGGTTTATTTTTTTTTTTAAAAGAAGAAATAGTTGTCTGAGACTTAGTAAGATAACAGTCATTTAAATTGGCTTTTTCATTATTACCTAAGCTTGTGCGAAATACTAAAGATGTTTTTTGGATATGACACTTTTAGTAAACTGAGAATTTTGTTTACTATCCATTTTGTAAGTAGCTTACAACAGGTTCAAAAATCTCATGTCTGAAGTAAAAAGAAGACAACAATTCTCTCAGGAGAAGCTTAACCTTTTATCATGAAAAAACAGTGAAAGAAAATGTGATAAAAATAGACAACTGTGCTGCCTGATCAATTCTCACTAATCCTTCAAATGAAATCTTATCAGAATAGCAACTTTTTCTCTTTTTAAAATACTTAGTTTTCTTTCTCTTTGTTTCAGATTTCAAATGCGAAGATTGTGTAAGATCAGATAAGACCTGGTGGGGCTGGTTCCTTCTTCTTGGATACACCATCTTTGTCACCACAGTTATCACAGCTTTCGGTGTAAGTAATATTCCAGAAATAAATACTACAAACCCAAAGATAGATGGCATCTTCTGATGATAATCATAAGCAGATTAGCCTGAATATGCACCTGTTGCAAAGTAAAAAGTCACTCTGGTTTCTGTTAACTAAAGATTTAGAGGTATAATCCCCTGACTGCATGTTTTGAGGGCATGGCCATGTGACACACAGAGAAATTATATCTGGGTTTTTTTCTGAGCTTGCTGACAACTGGGAAGCTATTTTCTATGTTGCTGCCTGAACTTTTTTCTTTTACCTGGAAACAAAAGAGAATGAGGAAAAAATTGCTTAATTGACTAGCAGTTTGAAACACATCTTTCTCCCTCCATGCGTCTGGGCTCCAGCTCCTAACTTCATGAGCTCCCCTGGACATACATCAGTATCTGCTCATCTTTTGTCTTAGTCATGTTCTGGCCAAACCAAACAGCCGTGCCAGGGTTTTATGCCCACTCCCACTCCCTAGTTGGTATGGACCACTGCCTGACATTTACCTGGCCAGCACTGCAGCACCCTAGCAACTTGAAAACTTGAAAATAATTTGCAAGAGAAGGAGAAAACATTTTTTTGGATACCAAATTGTCTAAGCCCAGGGTGATTTCTTATGCTTCCCATGATATTTTAAAAATCCTTCCCTCTTTCCTAGTTTTGGCTCTGTTCCCCACTTCAGGAAAAACTTCATAATAATTTTAATCAATTACTTTGTATGGAACCAAAACCTGAAAAGCCAGCTATTAATGAATAGCTTTACTTTGATCCTACTTGGGGATAACCTTTATGGAAATGAAACCATTTGGAAGGAAATAAACACGAGCTGAAGAAATCTGAGCGATGCCATAACTTGATGTAAATGAGCATCACAGCCTTTGAAGGCACGAATGACGCTACACTCATGCCTAACCCTCAACAGTACAACGTGCTCTGCTTATATTTACAAGGTCCTAACTTGCAAGTGTAATTCAAAGATTATTATTTATAGGAGACCTAAAAAATTCCTTGTGCTTCACCACCAACATCTCTCCTCAAAACCACTGTTGTAGAGTCCCTTGAAAGTTAACAAACACAGGCTAAATTGGACCAAAAGGGAATAGCTACCAAACTTAACAGGCTTAGAGGAAGAAAACTGAGCTCTTGAGGAATCCACATGGTTCTAAACCAGTAGCTATTTTAAGTCCAGAAAGACGGATCTTTCAGGTAGCCAAGTCCTGACTGAAAGGCAGGATTTGCTTCACCTTGTCTTCTCTTTCTCAGCTTGTGCAGTTTAAAGGGGCTACTTCAGTGTCACTGTACCTGCCATGGTGGCACCAGCTCCCTTTCTGCTGATACCGCTGCACAGGCAAGAACTTCATTATTATATAAGACTCAGCACCGGTGACAAAAGTTACAAGACTTACAAAGACATTTACGGTATCCGATTGCCTTTCTAGTTCAAGTAAGGTTTGGGTTTTGTTTTCCTTAACAACCACTTGTTACCTCATAGCCACATCAAACCCAGAAATGTTAATGCAGTTCAGGCAGTAGGGGATAAGGCAGGTGTATTTAGGGAGACAGTAAACTCAAGCCAGAGAGACACATAAACAGTGAAACCTTGCTAAAATACAATAGCAGCAGAAGCCCGTCAGAAGCCCTTTCACATCTGAATATACAAAGTGAGCCAACTCAGTCTCTCGTAAAATGAGTCACTGTGAGCACAATTAGCAAGCAGTAGCAAACTGTACTTGGGTCTGGCCGGGATGAAGTTTAACTTTCTTCATAGCAGCCCACATGGTGCTGTGTTTTGGATTTGTAGTCAAAACAGTGTTGATAACACACCAATTTGGCTGAACAGAGCTTGAATGGCATTCAAGGCTTTCTCTTGTTCTCACTCTGCTGCCCCAGCAAGTTGGCTGGGGTGGGCAAGAGGCTGGGAGGGGACACAGCTAGGACAGCTGACCCCAATTGACCAAAAGGATATCCCATACCACATAATGTCATGCTCAGCAACAACATCTGGGGCTTTTTTTTGCTTCTGAGGTGACCATTGCTCAGAAACTGGCTGGACATTGGTCCGCTGGATGGAGGTGGTGAGTGATTTCCTCTACATCACTTTGGTTTTTGTTATTTTGTTAGGGTTTTTTTTCTCTCTCCTTCACCTGTTAAATTGGCTTTATTTTGACCCATGAAGTTTTTTGCTTTTTTTCTTGTCTCCCCAGTCCCACTGGGGATGGGGGATCGAGCGAGCGAGCCGCTCTATGGATGGTCAGCTGCTGGCCGGTGTCACCACACAGACCAACACTGAAATGTATAGTTAGGAAGTTTGTAACTTTTAAAGGCAATTTCTTTACAAAATGACAAATGTTTCCTGTCACAAAAATGTACATTGTGTCACAATCAGAGTGTAAACTAATGAAAGTGGGACTAGATGACTCAAAGGCCCTTGCAGGCCACTACTTAATTCCGGCATGTCATGGCTGGTTAAGTCCTTCAGGGAGCTTCTGTATGGAGCTGTTAACCTCGAGAAGATGTCTGACCTGCCTTTTCTGAGTCTAAAGCCCTCTCAGCTTGCTTCTTACTTCTCCCAAACTTTTCCTGTGCTTCCAAGTCCAGACGAGGGCACAGAAATGTGCTATCCCAATGACACCTGCGTCACAGTTGTGTCTGTTTTATGGAGAAGCCATTACAGCAGTCACTCGGGGATTCTCCCCAAAAGATGACACCCATCTCATCTACTCTCCAAAAAATTTGTTTATGCTACGTAAGAATAAAGAATGACTGAAAATGTCTCTCTTTTTTTTTTTCTAAAGTAACAGCACACATACATCTTCAAAGATAGCATTGGGAATTGGAGAAGTGTCAAATGAAATCACGGGTATAGAGTTAGACACGCTTTCTGCCTATTTCTTGAGTAGAATATGAAACAACCTGTAAAGTCTCAGAATTCAGCATATAAGAAGCTAATTCACTGAAATAAATTAACACTATTTGATATTAGTTCTTACTCTTACTTTAAACCAAAATGTACCATAATTGTTCTGCTGTATCATAATGGCCCACGTCTGACCATATTCCACTGAACCAGATAAGCTATAAAACTACATCCGTATTAGTACCTTAGCTTACATATCATCCATAACAATTAATAGTAATACTACTACTACTACTAATGAATAGTCTGACAATTCATGAAGGTGTAGTTAAAATTAGTATTTCCATGTTTCATTTTGACTGTGATATGCATAACAACTTTAAAAGAAAATCAGAATAAATGCTGGATTGCTATCCCAGTAAAGTTAGGAATAAATTCTTTAAAAAGATGGGGTATCTAATGGAAACATTTTTACTGCTTAACAATGTATTTTGTGGAATGTTACAACAGATTCACCAGTGCTGTAAAAAGTGCAAGAATGAGTCAACAAATGCAGATAGCAGTGCTACCCTGACATGTGAACGGATTTATGACCAGCCATCCAGACCAGTTAATAACGGGTTTAATCAAGAATATGAAGATATGTCACTAATAAGAAATTTCAGTGACATTGGAAGGAAAATGACATGAAAAACAAGGTGCATGCAGTTGTAACTAAGATACAAGCATGTGATGATACTACTTCTATCAAGGCAGAAAATACAGACACAAATAATTTTGTTAACTTGGAATGTTTTTTTGTTCATTTTTTTTTAATATCTTCTTGTATTTATTTCAAACTAAGGAAGTTACCACTCCATGCAGCTACAAATGAAATGAGCTTTAGCATATGTAACTACTACCAAAATACTGTAAAAGCTAAAGGTATTCCAACCTATTTTCAATGCCAACAAATCTGACCGTACGTACTGGGTATTTTTTTTCTGCTTCAAACACAAGGATGCAGTTGGAATTATTTTTTTTTTTTCTACCCATGTTAAGACGGCTTACAAATGCAATTCTGTAATACAGTATCTGTCCAATGTAATGACAGATTTAAAGAAGAATTTGTCAGAGAGGAATTCCTCACATGCTCCCAGTGCACTGCCTGACCTTATTTCTAACTCTTTACACATCCCCCATGCTTACAAATCCCTGTAACTTCTTCTTCTCTTAGCTATTTAGCCAGCTATGCCACTCATGGAATGCACTTTGGGTACATGCATCTCCCAATAGAATGAAAATACTTGACGTGGTTTTAAAAGTTGTAACTTACATGTTTTCTGAAGAAACATTAACTACTGACATCATCTTGACATGTAGCTAGACTATACAGATATAAGTTTACTGCTGTAGGGCTTATCCTTACTGCTTATGCACCATATCCAAGATGGTAATATAAAATATTTGGATTAAAAAAGTGTCTTTTAAACCTGTTTTAAAGTGCTTAGAATACTTGTGGAATCTATGTAAATAACAACAATAGAACTAAGATGTATAGAAAGAGCTTATCATAATTTGCATAGTAATGAAGTACTTGAGGAAGTGCCACCTTGGTACAGTTATGAACAGGTGACTTGAAAGAAATTAATATGATGAAAATGATTTTCTTTTTTTTTTCCGCTCAGTCAAATATTGCAAGCTGAATATTGTGTTTCAAATTTGTTTACCACTGCAAATATACTATGTGAAAAGAAATAGTTCACAGAATAAAGTGACAGAGGTTACCGCATTATACATTAATTGTGCAGTAGGTGTAAAAAGTGATTAAACTTTGTTCACTTAAAAGGGGACAGCGAGTCATATAGTTGACACTCAGGGCTGGACACTAAGTGGATACACGCTGCTAGCTGGCTTCAGCTTCATCACTGGCCTCTTTTTCTAAAACATTTACTTATTCTACCAGTAAAGATGCCAAATAAAATAATTTTCATTTAAGAAATTGATCTGAGCGTTTGATTCCTTTTGGTGAAAGTCCTGGCTAATACACTTAGAAAAAGTGAAATGTGACTTTCAGAGGAACAGATGGTACTCAAGCATTTGGAGAGGGGGAGGACAATCATGAAGAATCTTTTTTTGTTGTTGTTATTTATATTGTTTTATTTGGACAGTGGGAATTAAACAACAGTGTTCCCTCCTCCTCTGCTTAAACTGGGAACTGACTGCATCCCACAGTCATACATATTTAGGTTTCCAGAGTCAGTAAATCAAACTCTAATTGTGGATGTAAATATGTAACTCATTGCTTCTCCAGTGAAACTATCTCTTCAGAAGCACTTCACATTTCCTATTTTAAGAATCTTTTAAAAATAAAATCCTCATTGCACATAATACGTCTAACTCCTCATTTTAAAGTTAAAATTATAAATTGGGTTAGATATTAAGGAGCTAAATACAGGGAAGGTTTATACATCCAACATGCAGCTTTAGAGGGGAGAGAAACAGCCATCCCAGCCTTTAAAATGCAAGGTGTGAGGTCCATCTGAGCCAAAGATGCAGTTCTGTGAAGAGAAGAACTGCAGGCAGCAGTCACTGAACCAAAGTCACCTTCAAGTACAAGAAGCACAAAGAGGTCAATGCATTCAATGAAACCTTCCAGCTCTGGCATTTTGGCAAAAATGACAAGAATTCCTACCTAATCTAGCAGACATAACTAGAAGGTGCATTTAAAAAGCATCTTGTTCAGATAACTCCTGTACTTGGTTTGGGCTGTTTTCTTTCCACTTTATAACACTGCCTCCACTTCAGACCAATGGCCCTTCAAATGAGGGTCAACGTGATTTCTGCACTTTTTCACATGCTTCGCAGAAACAGCTGAGCTATTTTCCACATAGCATTTTCAAAGAAGTTGGACATAAACTTCCAGTCTGAAAGGTTAAATATTCAGAAAGTTCTGGGGGACTGAAAACAAGTAGTAGGTAGACGATGTTCCATCATCTAACACCAGCAGCACAAGGACAGTAAAAAGACATTATTTGTTATGTTGCAGTCATCAAGGTCATGGATGTTTACGGCAGCTTAGCACAGAATGAAACATCAGGACTGAATTCAGAGTGAGTTTAGAACACAAACAATTCTGAACATTAGACATGTGAAATATCACTTTTTTTTCTGTTTATATTTCTTTTTTAAAAAGTGCACATATCGTGTTAATACTTATATGAAATGCTGATCCTACAGTAAGCCAAAGTATCACCGAACCATTGGTTAGAGGGGACCTCTGGAAATCATGTATTCTAACACCCCTAATTCCATCAGGGTAAGATAGAGATTGGTTGCGCAGGACCACATCCAGATGACTTTTGAATACCTACAAGGAGGAAGATTCCACAACCTCTCTGGGCAACCTGTCCCAGGTGCTCAGTCACTCTCACAGTAAAGTGTTTCCTGATGTTCAAATGGACCATCGTGTGTTTCTGGTTGTGCCCTCTTGTCCTGTCACTGGCCACCACTGAAAAGAACCTAGCTCTGTCCTCTTCATTCCTTCCCATTAGGTATTCATACAAATTGATAAGATCCCCCGAGCCTTCCCCAGGCTATACTGTCTCAGCTCTCTCAGACTTTCATACATCAGATGCTCCAGTCCTTAATAACCTTTGTGGGTCTGCAGTGGACTTACTCCACTAAGTCCGTAACATTCTCGTCCTGGGGAACCCAGAACTGAACCCAGCACTCCAGATGTGGTCTAGCCACTGCTGAGTAGAGAGGAAGAATCACCACCTTTGAACTGCTGACAATGCCTAATGCAGAGCAGGATGCTCTTGGCTGCCTTCACCATGAAGGCACATCGGTGGCTCATGGTCTGTTTGTTGTCCCCAGTACCTGAAGGTCCTTCTGTGGAAAGCAGAGGCAGGACTTCGCATGTCCCTTTTTTGAACTTCATTACGTTTGCTGAAGCCCAATTCTCCAGCCTGTCCAGGTCCCTCTGGACCACCTATTTATCTTCAATTCCAAGTGACTCAAATCAAGAGTCTCAAGTTCACGATCTAAAATATGAAG
The DNA here is from genome assembly GCA_008711295.1 of Anarhynchus alexandrinus. Taxonomy (NCBI): domain Eukaryota; kingdom Metazoa; phylum Chordata; class Aves; order Charadriiformes; family Charadriidae; genus Anarhynchus; species Anarhynchus alexandrinus. Next base: position 643,187 of record VUYV01000266.1, read on the forward strand.
GATGGAGCCTTAGCCCTCCAGAACTGGAGACAGAACTCCTGCTAATTTCAGTAGGACTGATGTTTACCTTCAAATCTCCTGAATATATACTCTGACAGGAAAAACGTAGGCAACTGAAAGGAAAATAGTAACTGAAACAGTAAGTTCCAATTACTTCTGGTGTTAAGGATTATTAAATATATGCTCAGCTAGGAGTTTAACTGCAATAACAGATTTCAAGATGTATTGTGTAAAAATACATTTAGAGTGCAGAAAACTGGTCTGAGAACACTTCATGGAATTTTTGGACCCCAGAAAAATGTATATAATAATAGCATGCATACCATATAGGTCCTGGTTCTAGAGAAGGGAAAAAAGTTGTGAGAAGGATTGAAATTGATGTTCATAAGAATGAGACAGGAGAAAGGATGGGTATTGAAGTTCGTATGAAGTACTGATCTTGAAGGAATAAAATACCAGTCTAGGCATCAGACATTCATAGAGTGCCTACATCTGGATGACGAGAATTACTGCTTAGCAATGCAGTCCCAGCCAATTACTATTTGTACTAGCCAGTAAAACAATGGTCGCATACTTATAGTGGTCTTCATTTCCAGTCTTCACACACAAACAAAGGTTTGAAGGTCAGAGCAGAGTTCAGAGTCCTTTCAGGAAAACAAGAGCTGTTAGAAAAGGCAGAATTACTTCTGAATATCCTAGACAGGGCATTGACATGTTCAGACAGAAATTCACTGCACTTCTGAAAAACGGAAAATTATGAAATTCAAGAATGCAAGCATTAATTGAATGAAATATCCCAACCACTATATAATTTCCAGGCAGGAATGAGTTCAAAAATTCTTTCATTTCAAGAACTGAAGTGATTCTCAACAGGTGTAAAAAGAGGTGAAGCTGTCCTGTTTGCCACAGCATGCAGAGAGACTGAAGTTTTAACTGAAGACCTGGTGCAAACCGCCTTTTTAGAGGGCGTGCCTATACCAAAAGCCTCTAGCTGCAGCATTTCCTTTTCAAACACCTGCAGCACGCTACATGCACGTGTTCGAGGCCTCAAGAAGATAATGATTACATTACAACATCACAAATTATAAAGCAACATTAGATTAGCATGAACAGTATAAAAAAAAAAAACCCCGAACACTACACACAAAAAACCCAAACAGAAAAAGCCCCAGTTGGAGTGTTACCTGGTCCAAGTATCACTTGGTAGGAAGCTAAAACTGTAGCTCAAGTTTCAATGCATTCAGTGCTCCCTGTTGGGAGGCTCCCGCACTGCGACGCAACTGTACGCAACTGAAAAGAAATTACCAAGACCACCAATTCATGAAAAATGCCACACTACTCATGTAGCAACAGAGCTCACTGAGACCACCTCTCTTCTGCGTTCCTTTCATCCCACAAGCTTCCCAGTAAATATCAGGGTGGTTTCCAAGGTCTCGGTCCCAGCTTCACAGCACTCGAGCTCCTGGAGGCCAGCACCTCTTGGCCCCTGTGGAATGAGCTCTCACATTCGCTGCTTTCTTCGGGTAAAAGCTGAGCTGTCGTCATTAGGCGAAATTAAGGAAACGCTTAGGACTAAGCTTCCTGCTGTCTGACAGAACATGTCCATGTAGCTGCCTATAAATGGCACTTGGAGAGAGAAAATGAGGAGCGGGTCATCCATAACTTTATTAATCACGGAGAACACTAGTAGTTAAAGACAGCCTTCCATGGCTCTTTGGGGTACTTCCATGTTTTCCTTTTATAGTTGGTAGTTTTTCCATAGTTCATTTATAGCTTAATGAGGAAAGATGGCAATGTACTGCATTTTTCTGTTCTCACATTGAAACTCCAATTTTCTAATCTCAGTAGGTGTCATGTTGTATATCCTTATCAAGAATATAACTGAAATGGAAGGCGCGAAGTCTTACACAGCTGTCCAATTCACAAATATGGAAAATAATTTTCTTAATATTTCTGTCTTTCTCTGGTATAGTTAGAATTACACAATTTCTTTCCTTTGTAATTACCTAAGAAAAACATATTTCAAATTTGCCATTGCTTTGGGGCATATGAAAAAAAATGGTGGTAACTGATCTGACTAGACATGGAACAGTATCTACATACAGCTTACAGTCTCAAACACAAGTCTATTCTTTGGGGAAATATGAAATGATTTGAGAAAAAAATTACTTCTTGACCAATCAATACCTAAATCACGAAACAAAAAAAATATGTAGAGCACATCCCTGGAGTACAACAGCATCTCAGACTAGTTTGCTAAAATCAGTACAAATATTTCAGCATAGAAGGATCTGTGCTGCCTGAAGGACTCTACTATCTATAGATCATGAGGGAAAGATACAGATGCAGTACAGGAACAAACTATTTTTAATAATCTCCTAGGATTTGTATGTGTTGCCTGTTTAAATATACTTCTGCGTGGAATACTTAAATACGAAAAAAAAAACACAACACCTTAGCATATCCTTAGCATAATCTGAAGTAGCAATATCGGAACAGATATATTAACATTGTGCTTTACCATAAAAATATGTTCATCCTCAGGACAAAATATTACCTTATCTGGTCTCATCTTCTAGATTTGACTGGTGTCTGTACTAATGATTTTCAAAAGAATTTGTGAAATACGAGTTTAAAAAACCCCAACAAAATAATGGTTTCCCAGACAACACAGCTAGCAGAGCTAGTAATGGGTCAGCAGAAATGGCACATTTTTAAAAAGAATTTACGTATTGTTTGCAATTATTTTCATTGCAACCACTTATCAACAGCATCACGGTACAAACCAGGCATACATTTTAGCAAGTTTTATTTCCTTCAGCCTTTTAAGATATTAACGCATTTTTTTAAACACAGTTATACAGCCTCGTTGTGTAGCAAGTCCTTCAGAAGATGAAATTCTGACAACTGCAAGTTCTGCTTTCAGCCACACCTAGAACACCCCTAAAAGAACAGAGCAACAGAATCTATTTAAGAAATATTCTCAAAATGATAAGTTAATATATTTCATTGTGGTTTGTTTTGACAAAAGCGATCACTACCTGATTTTCAACTCCGTTTGTTTAGGACTGTTTGAAAGAGGACCCCCTACCACCTTCAGCTTTTGTGAGAAACTTACACCAGGTGGCTAGGATCCTTTTTCAGCAGAACTGATTTATGATGTTCTAACAGAAAATTCCAGCCATTATTTAGCATAATTAGCCAGGAAAGATCCATACCAAACTGAAACTTGAAAAGTGGTAAAAAAAACCCTGAACTTACTTTCATTCAGAAAGTTTAATATTCACTCCTTGAAGAATACAACTTCTGTTAATAGAAAACAGAGTCCAAGAGGCTCTGATCTTGTTAGATTTCTGTTTCTCTTTCAAATAGAAAATATTTAACCAATAAAAATGTACAAGTGTAATTCCTCAGTAAGACTGTACATAGAAGAGATTTAAAACAGAAAAATGATTAGGTTAGGAAGACAAGCAGTCATATATATTCCAACTAGGAAAGCTGAGATGGGGTACGGATAGGATTAGTACTAATACAGATGAAGACAGGTAGGAGACTATCTAAAAAGCATCAGATTTTTTCCAATGAAACAGACTGACGTAAGTAAAGGTACTTATTAGCCTTCCTACCTTGGAAGCCGCCTTTGCAAACATTCCTGAGTTGCAAACATTCCTCATTTGTGTAGTGAATGCAAACAGCACCTACATGCCACAAAACCAGAAACAACATTCCCCGTATCTCTATAGTCTCCTCTGTTCTAGATTATTTTTGGAAACAAAAACATTGCTATTTTATCAGATATAGGAACTATCAGATATAGGAACTGCACTTAAAACTAGAGATTTTAAAAAGAAAGTTCTGTCCAGGCTCAAACCTTCAAGTCAGTAAACACAGACCTAAACACAAAACTAAAGTAGTTTGAAGTTTACAGTGATAAATACGAAGAAATCATGACCAATTCACACAATTAGAGAGACTGAGCCAGAAAGCAAATAGGCTTACCTTTAATAAGGTTATGTCTCCATTGTAAGAGTGCTACTTTACTTAGGAAAACTAGGTTTTCTTTAAACTTTACAGCTGATATTTTCAAAGTGATACAGTGGAGGGATTGGGAGAAGGAGGAAATAAAATGGGCAGTAGTCACAACACCTGAATGCTTAGAAGCAGCCTTGGCTTCTTACATGAAACAGACTGTGACTATCCTCCTGATTTACCTTTTCCAAATATTTCCCAAATACGCTAATTGATCAAGAAGTAACCCTTTTTACAAATGAGATATCATTTTTCACACAAATAAAATTAATTTAAACATAATGCATTTCTGAAGGTGCTTTACTATGCTTCATTAGGACCAGTTGAACAACTTGGACAGAATAGGGTTGTATCCTTCTACTTTGGGTGGGTCATAAGCAATCAAAAAACATTTATAAAATGGTGGTAACTGAAAAAATCTCTGACCCTTGCTATGCATGCAGCAGTATCCATTTGGAACACTAGTGTTATGGCTGAACAGATTTCTGTTCTCCTTCAACCTTTATGCGCCAACACAAAAAAAAAATTAACCCACTTTATCTTATGACAGTGAATGCTTCTGCATCTCATCTCTGTATTAATATGATTTTCTTCTTCCTGAAAAATCTTGCATCATCTTATCATAAACCTATGAAGGTCAATTTCTAAAGCACTCAACATTACCCGTGGCTCTTAGGGCTCCGTAAACATGATACTGTATGTGCTCCTGTAGATGTCATTAATACATGCTGAAAGAAGTCGGATTTTTGTGGATTAAAGAGCATAGCAAACTGTGACAGTGTTGATGCTCAAAAGCAACATGCATCATCAGTAAATGAACTTCACATTTAATTACCTTCTCCTTTAAAACTCTAAGAACTGCATGCAGATAAACAACATAAACTATTTCTTATAAGCATTACCTACTATTTCTATTCATGCTGAAAGTTATCCCCTGTACCAATGACTATTGAAGTGAGGCAGGCACAGGTCTCTTGGTAGCACAAAGGTAACTTATTTCAGTTTTACCTGCAAAAATGCTCTCCTACAGAGATGGAAATCTTGCAAGCTATCCTGTCTTCACTGTATACAGAACCTCATGAATCTAGAAAGAGCTGCTGTTCTAAAATGAAAGCAAGATGCTTTCCATAAGCATTTTTTCTTTCATTATCAAAAGCAGTAATAAACTAATTCAATCCCTGCCACATGAATCCTAATCTGATGTAATATACATATGAATACGTGCTGAAGAGGCTTTCAAGCAGCTATAGCAGATTCTTTTTTTTTTTTACATTTTATTTCTCACTGCCCCAGATTTTCTGTTGGGTTTTTTTTGGAATTCTATAATTTCATACATCTTTAATTCAGTCTCTGATTTATTTTTTTTTTTTATGTATTAAGAAATCAACTTAAAAACACACTTAAACAAACACTGTTTGCTTTTAAATAAACAGTTATGGATTTCGGGATTTCAGCATTAAGACTGGAAATCCTGAACTTCCACTGAAGGTAGTCAATGCAAGGTGAACAGTAAAAAAAACAAGAGACGTAAGTCCAAGTTCATTACCTGCTGACTTACTGCAACTTCTCTCTAACAGACTGTTTTTTTTTCAGATAATCAGGTTGTTACAGCAATCTGAGAAATTTAAAAATGCACTTGACAAAAGTTTCAAGAAAATATATTTATTCAATTTTAGCAGAGGAAGAAAACATAATAAATATAACAATTTCTTACACCCTTCTTTACAAGATATTTTTATGTTCAAACCACATTTCTGTTACAAATTTCATCTAGTATTTCAAATTTTACAAGACCACATTCACTGAAAACTGCAAAATGAAAAATAACACATATCAGAGTAAAAGAGTGCAAATGTTTTCTTTCTTATGGCTAGTCGTAAGTGTTCAAGTCCTTAGAACACTGCGAGATATGTATTAGATCAGCAATATTGCAAGCACCCAAATAGCACACACAACTATTGCATTAAGTGAACAACACAGATTGTGATTTTTCATGGTACAACCTTGATTTGTCTCTCAAATAACATTGAAGACGACTTTTCTGCAATTATGACAACGCGAGCTTTTTACCAATCCCACAAGCAAGTCCTCAGCTGAAGCAAAATGGATTTAAGCTTTAACCTCCTCAAAAGAAGACAACCATCAGGCATGTACAATTCCATTCTGACTTGTCTATACAGGTCTTTGGAGTGCAACTGATACTTTCTCGGCAGAAGCAGATGCAATTCCATTGGGATTTTTATTTCCGTAAGCTGGAATTGGTACAGCAATCCCTTAGATTCTGTAGGATACCTACAGCTGTGTTTTGACAGCCATGAGGTTCTGTTAATCTTCTAAGTACCGTCTACTCAAACCAGTATTTATTCAGTAAAAAGCGTACAGCATCATCAAATCCATTTTGGTACAATGATTCCATTTTCTCCTGGTTTGGTGGGAACAAAGCTTGATTAAGTCTTACTAGGTTGGCTAGAGACAGCTGCAACAGAGCGAGAAGCTATAAATTAGTTTATGAAAACAACTTATCTAGACTTGACAGTGCTGCTATCTGTTCTGTCATCTGTTTCATGTGCCATAAGTAAAAACCAGCGTGGCTATGTCTATACTAGTAAATTAACCATGTCCAGGTACACTGCTGAGCGCCAAGACAAACTGGCGCAGAGTGCATACGTGCTACTAAACTCACAGCCTCCATGACAGACCGCCTGCCTGTAAAACTGCCCAAAGTTTCCGAAACATTTTAACTTCAGGAACATTCCCAGAACTGCCTGGCAGAGTGGTAGCTGGCACATGCTAAACTTGTGCAAGGAAATATTTTGACAGCTTACTAGTGCAAACAACCACATTCGTGGGAACATTCCCAGGCAATTTTTAACACATAAGTATAAACGTAGCTTGTATTACCAACAAATTAAGAACTACTCAGAATCTCAATTGGTCACTTCGATGGTGTAAAAAGATTTTAGATTTTCATTCTTGAATAAAGACATTATTAAATTGTTTACAATAAAATTAAAAGTATAATTAATTTAATAAAGTTCTGAACGCTTCATTTATATGATTAATTTTTTAGCCACATACTTTATCATACAAAATTTTGAGAAACAGTATCAAAATCATCTTCATTATTTGAAGTAAGCATTTATTCAAATTCTGACACTAACAGATGGAAGAGGTTCAAATAGACAGAAAATTGTTCACATTCCAACCCAGATAAATGAAGATACACAACTCTTCATTTTATGCAGATTACAATATTGCTGAAAAAAATATTTATTATTAGTTTACATTTTTGTAGCTCTAAAAGCTAAGGGTGCTTCAAATGGAATAATTTAAAATGTTGCCTGAGATTCTGCACAAGTCTGCACTTGCAGGACCCTGGAAGCAATGTAACTCTGTAATTAATTTTCTATCTGTAAACTAATCTAATCACCAGTTATTTCTCCTCCTCTGGATGCACTACATATTAGATAGAAATCGCAGCCAAGAAATATACACTAAGCAATTGCATATCTTTTCAATATGTAAGGAATCAATAATCTCGTGCTTTATGAACATTTACCAAGTACAATCATGTTTAAAATCTCTCTGAGAAACATTATAAAGATTCAGAAATTGGTTCAATTTAAGAAGACATTACTCAAATTACAAAAACATAAAGAACTGTCTAAAATAAATATAAAATAATAGTACCAATTATTGCTAACCTTTATTTTTTTCTTTCTAATGGATTTTTTTTGACAGCTAGGTCTACCGCTATTCAATATTTTCTTTCATCATATCAAATGAAGCAATACTGTGGTAAGAGTCTGTGCAACAAAGCTTGCGCAACATCGAAAAGGAGGACATAAAAATCAGCCTTAGCCTACATTTAAATATACAGAAATGCTTCTGTAACAGCTAACAAAGTAACTTCTGGAAAAATATGTGGTGTTAAATGTTCAATATCTTAACACGAGCTCTCTTAAGCAATGAGGTGACAAGTCATTGTACACCATTTCAAATGTATGACAAACTTGTATTTTAAATTCAGTTAGAGCAGCTAATTTCAGCAAGTACAACAGGATGTTCTAGTGTTTCCCCTTCCTGAGGTATTCTACAGAAGTCTTTTTTTTTCCCTATAAACACCCTGCCTAGCCAGAGACAGCTGATACTTAAAGCAAGCCTAGATTATTTACATTTAATAGCCTGTGATAATTTGCTCAACTTTGTACTAGAGCAATGCTTTTCACCCTTTCTGATAAAATTTATTCTACATTTTCTTTCCCTTGTATTTAAGAAAAAGTCTACACTCCATTTGCAAAACAGAAAATGCCATAACATAAGTTGATATATAAGCAGAAAATAAGCTTAAATATAAGCTTAAAATAAGCTTAAAAATAAGCATAACCTTAACTGCTCAACTACCTTTCCTTCTTCTGAAGTTATTAAATAAGAAAGAAACTCACCATTATATCTTGTTTTGCAAATTTAACATAAAGATCCACTCGTCCTTTATCTTGTGGACAGATATCTAATCGACCGCTGAAAGGAGAAATCGTAACAGTTCTTCCAACAGGCAAGATAGGAAGGCCATTGGTAAGGCCACCGTCAACCCACTTCTATTGGAAAATAAAAATATTTTCAAAGTAACCTTAGTACAGTATGTTCATAACTGAATACTTCATCCTTCCTGTCCCTGCCTCCTCCACCCAAGCCTCAAGAAAACTTACAAGTTTCCTTCTCAGAATACCGTGCATAGGCTTGAGTAGGAGGCATAAAAGTCAAGGAACTGACAATGTACACACAGTGTTTAATCAATGAGCGTTTGGCATAATGCGTAAATACATGTATAATATATTTATCAAGCTACTGATAAGGCTTGTTAGTTGATCTAATAACAAAATGCCCCACACAAAACTTTTCTCAACATATACATGAAAAGAGAAGATTGCTAATATTACATGTGAACCATATCAGATAATGTATACTCCTCTAAAACATTACTTGGATTCAGACTAGGAGCTGGACAATCTGTATGTGCAGGTAAACTGACTGCACAAGCTAAATCAAACATGACTTCTCTCTTCTTCCAGAGCCTCCTGCTTTCTTACATACACAACACAGGACAGCAATAGCTAGAAAGTAGAGGGTAAAGGTGGGAAGGAGCTGAACAAATATGGCACGTAAGAGGGAGAAGACATCAAGTCTGCTACAGGAGTTGAGTATAGGAAAGAATGAGGAAGAATAAACAAAAGTAACCAATTAATTTCTTGCAGAGCCCCACATATTTCCTGGTTCTAAAGGCAGACTAGGGGCACAAGCCTGATCTTCGCAGGGACCACTGCCAAATTCCATCCCAGTATAAGCAGCGACAACTGTGACATTTCTTTCTAATATATTTTATACATTTGTATTTCTTTCTGTGCTTACATGCATAACCCAAAACTCAACAGCAGTTTACTGGCTAGATGCATTCACTGACATCGTACATGAGGTCTGGTGATCAGACACATCTCACTGAAGTTTACACATCTACAGCCCAAATAGTCATTCTACACTTCCTTTATGGTCAAGGGAGAGAAAACACACGATTCACCTTATCCTAAAGTAAGCATTTACATCTGATTTGAATTGCACTGAAAAAGTACTTTCTTCTCTTCTGCACTAATAAAAGAAACATAACATTAACTATGTAAAATGTAGACTACTACAGACACTTAAAGCTAGGCAAATTGAAATTCTGTAAGAAATAGTATTGTAAGATCCACCTCAGTGTTTCTTAAGGGTTTGACCTCCCCAAAGATAAACTGAATAATCCAGGATATCCGCTTCAAGTTTCATTAACACAGAACACTACAACCAAATGGCAAATTGTACTAGTACTCTTTAGCACCAATCAGGCAAAGGTTGCTTTTCTGCTGTAGCTAATAATATATGACCACTATGAAATGGCAAAATAAGGCATGTTTTCCCACAAAACTACTGAAAATGCCACAGGAATTTAGTTACAAAATAAAAAAAAAAATCTCCCACAAAAAGTATACTATTGGGAAGTTGTTTATGACATGTAAATTAAAGTTGTCTTCAAACTGCTGGCAAGACACTGGCTTTCAATGTAGTGACTGCCATACAGGAAGCATTACCTCAGGTTACAGTGTTTGTTCTTCAGAAGCCCCCGAGATTCTGAGGTCCATCACTTGGTTATATAGACCCCTCTCAGCTGTATCCTTTACTCTCACTTACAAGTCAACTTCCTCTTAATTCTATAAGTATAGAATTTCAGTTCATGCAGCCAAATTTTGGTAAAAGCCAAAAGTTGGTAGTTAAACTTAATGAAAAATTACCTCTCCTTTATATTCCACTGGCTTGATTCCTGCATATACTGGTACAAAACTACTTGCTAGCAGGACCTAGAGAAAAGAAAGCAGAAAGAATAGAGGATAAAATTGAAGAAAAAGTAACAAAGTAATTCTGAACCAATACATATTTTCAAACATATCTATCTATATTAAATAATATGGCAGTAATCACTCAATACATCAGTTTTACATAAAACCATTGTCGTCTCAAAATGTCTTCTTGTATGTCAGTCAAAATATGATTAAAACTATTCAATAGGGTTTGGTTTCTTAACCTGACGGTGACAACTCTCAAAACAAAATATCACAAATTAATTCACTGATTAATGTGATTCAAAAGACTATGAACTTAGTTTTACAAAATGTGAAGTAAATCTGTGATTTTGCAGAAACCAAACATGCATATGCTAAAAAAAATGCAATCTAGAGTATTGTCAAAGAAGCTGACCCAATCATTCTGCTGCCATATTTAAATAGTGTTTACTCTTCTAATAAATGAGATTTTCTAAGAATTCAAAATTTCCAAAATACTATAAAGTCTGAAAATTCACACATGTATATCTTTATGAGTATTGATAATTTGCATTTAATACATTCAAGTATTAACAAATTACCATTTGCCCTATTGTAAGCCTACATTGCTGTCTACAGCAGTTCTCAATTTTTTAAACTTTTTTTTTTTTTAGACCAGGACACCTCTTCTGTCATGTATAGATGTGTACACACACATACATTTCTATCGACTCATAGCATTATCTATGAGAGTGTGTATGTATCTCTATACCTATGTATGCATATATATATATATATATATATANGAGGCCTCACCAGTGCCGAGTACAGGGGGATGATCACTTCCCTAGTCCGGCTCACCACACTATTCCTGATGCAGGCCAGGATGCTGTTGGCCTTCTTGGCCGCCTGGGCACACTGCTGGCTCATACTCAGCCGGTTGTCCACCAACACCCCCAGGTCCTTTTCCGCTGGGCAGCTTTCGAGCCACTCTGCCCCCAGTCTGTAGCGCTGCATGGGGTTGTTGTGACCCAAGTGCAGGACCCGACACTTGGCCTTGTTGAACCTCATATATATATATATATGCAGTTAGTATACAGCATTTCAAAGAGAAGGGGTAGATGTGTGGATGAAGTGGAAGAACTAACACTTTCAGTATTTCCCTAACACTAACAGAGCAGTGTGGACTCCTATTTCACTGGTCCCACTTTTCCAAAGTAAATGGAATTACAGAACAGTTTACATTGGAAAGGACCTTAAAGATCATCTAAGTAAAAGTGTTCTGTGCTCTGCTCTCTCACAAACGCACAAATCATGCCTCTCTTGCCCCTCACCTCCAGTTTAAGAACTGCAAGTCTAGGAATGCTGGCAAATGATGATTGTCTTCACATATGTAAAGACTATTTCAAAAGTGGGAGATTATTAACTGCCTTTCCACGTCCACTGGGAATAGTAAAAGAAAGTAAGAGTTCAAAATTGTAGCAACACATTCAGTTTAGTCAGTATGAAAAACTTTTGAACCATAAGGCTTGTTAAGCATTGAAACCAACTGCATATGCAAATTGAAAGATCTCTGGCAGAGGGTACAGAAGTTTTGCTGCTATAAAACACCACCTGCCCAGCAGTATCTTTTTCCATGCCTTGGATATACTATATCATGTCTAAGAGAGGCGTAATATGCCTATATAAGCTAAGAAGCTCTATCCTCCATGCTACCAGGGCAGCCACCAACATTCAGACTGCTGTGTAAATGATACAGGCATAGCTGAAGGCATGCACAAAAGCACGTATTACGAGATGCACTGAAAGAACAAACAACATGAATATATTCCAATGTGCAATTATTTTGAATTTTATTCCTGTTCTATTCTTTGGTTCCATATGCTGGCAGTGGAATGGGTTGGAATAACAGAAATAAAATTCAATGAAAGAACTATCAAAATTCTAACAAAATATACATATTTCCAAGGTTGTCTTGAAGCTTCTAATTGTCTTCAGGTTAGAAGATTCCACTGCAAAAAACCATAAGCCTACAGAATAATAGTCTCCATGCTTGTCACTGTTGGCTACCATAGCTACAAATAACACTGCATAATCTGAGATAACCATGCAAAGGTAATTATGCAAAAAGCTTAAGTCCTACAAATTTTGAGAACTGACTAACTGTGTAGAATATAATGGGTGGAGATTTTTTTTTGAATAATGATATTTTAAAGGCAAACTTCCAATGAATACTTTGAGATTTTGTTAACAATTGTGATTTTTTTTAAGTGTTAATTATAAGGAATTTCCTACTCACTGTGAACATCCACAAGGACAGGGAAAGAAGGAAATCCTTCTTACTATATTTCCTCCTTTATTCTGCTGTATCTTATGACATCCTCCACTAAGATATAATCAATTACTACAAAGAACATTTGCTTTACATGCATCTGAACTCATCCTCCCATTGCATATCAGCTTATGTATACAATCCTGATCCAAATTTAAAAAGTGGCATTCAACAGAAAAGAGATGGGCAGTAAAATATATGCTTTCCAGTGACAGTTAAAATACAGTTTATATATGGTACTTAACATTACATTATATCTATTCCCCAGGAGGACTTGCAGAAAGTGCTGGATTTTTTTTTTTAAGACAGGAACTTTCTTTTCTTTACTTTCTCTTGTGATGAAACACAATATAAATGGTATCAATGAAGTAAGAGATGCAAAAAGAAGCTACAAATTATTACAAAATTTAGAGATACTCTATTTTATTCTCATCTATTATAACCATTAGTTACCCTGTTACTTTTTAAACAGATTTTGCCTACAAGGTAGTAATTTAAAAACAGGTGAAAGAAGCACACACAAAAATAAATTTTAGCGAAATTTGTGAAACTGTATGATCAAATGTTTTTTTCATTGTTTATGGCACGGTTGTAGCACCACTAATAGTATAAGTGATTACTTGAGTAAAACACTGATTTACTGTACAGCTAGTAATATACTCCTAAACCTTGCAGAAACTCAAGCACCTTTATTTAAAGCAGCAATATTCAACTTGATTACCTTAATGAGATCCTCCCTGGAAGCAAAACTTGAAACCAAGTGATTTTCTGCATTTTTGGTGTTAGTGACTGACACATAGAGCCGGTTGTCAGCTATCTCGTGAGCATTAGAAGGAAGAATAGACTCTATGCCTTCCCTAGAGTAAAGAAAATGCTAAACATTATTCACCATCATTATTTAAAAACCTTGCGATTAAGTTAGGGGTGAAATACTGCTGAGCTTCCCACAGTACAGAAAAAATATACACACTCTCCATTCTTATTTATACAGCTTCACATAAAAACAATCTTACAGATGCATTAAGATAAATACCTAAGTGTTTTCATAAAATCATAACCAGGTGTTACAGCACCGAAGTCCAGTTTTCTAACTTCCTCTGCAAATCCATAGGCAAACTGCTTGCATTTCTGCAAATTAAAATATTCACCATTAAGGATGTTTTAGCTATGGGAAGTATGTTCAGCTGTGGTATCTAAAACATACTAGCAGCTAAAGCTTTAATCAAGAGAGCGCTATAAGACCAGACTAAAATATTTTCCCGAATGTGCTAGGTTTCTAACAAGATATGCATAACAAAATGTTGATCCTTTTGTAAGAACTAATTTGTAAGAAAACAAGATCCCTAATTAAAAATAATAATAATAGTAATAAACCCTCACAAGAATACCACTTTAACAATCAAGGAAAGCTAGAAGTCATTTTTCTATGTATAACCGCTGCTAAATAATCAGTTCTCTGAACCATGTCATTACATGGACAAGCATTTATATTTCAAGTGTAAAGCCACCTTTAATTTTAAAGACTACTTCGGTACTAAAACCAGACACAAGTACTTTAAGATGCCTATAAGCATTAAAAAAAAAAACCCTACAATTATTACAGTTTCTTTTTACTAATGCAAAAACCATGCTACTAACAAATACTTCTATTTTTCATTAAATACGTGTATTTACTGAATGGGATACTACAATGGAAGACAAAGGAAGAAAAGACACCTATAAAAAAACCCAGGCAACAGATTCCACTGCACAGAGAACCTCTTTTATGCAGGCTGAAATGCCTAGCGTTAACAACTGCAGAAAAATACCTTGAAGTGTGAGCCCTAAGAACTCCAAAAGAAGAATAAAACAATAGGTAGCATTTATTTTTTAGCAAAAAGGTTCTGAAACAATGATTCTGAATGCATAAGACTCACTATTTGGTATTCATATTCCTTTTTTTATCCTTTCATGCAGGCTTCTCTAACGATTTTAGGGACTTGGAAAAAAAAATCCAATCTTATGCAACTTTCTGATATTGGTACTCAATAAATACATTATACTTATATTCACCTATTTAATCACATGCTTATAGAATAAAAGATCTGTCTATAGATAGTTTGGGATTCCTGGCTTATGAGTTTCCTGCATGAAGAACAAATATGTTGTTAGTAACAAAATAAATTACTGACTAGACTGGGGAAAGAAAAAAAGAAAAAGAGAAGTGAATGTGAACTATTGAGGAGGAGGGAACAGGATTTAATGGATGGATAAACAGGAAAGAGTAGGAGTGAGAATTAGTATGAGATCAGGAGCAAGTTGGCTGGAGCAGTTTAACTTCCTCACATCATTTGTATAACAGAGCAGTCACACCTAGGTGAAGGACAGAAATGTAGTTCTTGCATCCACCTTCTCTATATGGCCTTCTGACAAATGCATGAAAAAGGTTCGTTAAGAGGTCCACACCTCTTAAAGCAACAATCACTGTAAAGATTTGTACTAATTCATTCCACGTAGGTTAAACTTGCACCTTTACTCTAGGAGGTACTTGCCAATTCAAATATATAAAACTAGTTACATGCACCACGTGTCTTGAATTTATTCCACATTAGACAGTTAGGCTTCTTGTCTAATCAAACAGTTGGAAAGAGGCATATTCAGACACCTCTCCCTCTTAATAGAGAAGAAACCCACAAAACCCTACATAGAAGCACCTGAGAACTACTATCCTTATATCTAAGATGCTTTAATAAAGTGATAGGGAACTAAGAGTAACAGGGAGGTAGGTGAATCCAAATATAGGTGAAGGGCAGAAAACTACTTTCTGTATTAAAAGTACTAAGAATAGACCCTAACTGGACTCTCAATTCTTGCTGCCAAAAGGGACAATTTCTTAAAGCTACGAAGTGTTTACAATTTTATTGCTAGAAGCATTAAACAATACATCTAAATTTTAAATAGTGACTGAGGACATGTAACTACTTGTACTGAGTTAAACAAACTTGACATCAAACATGATCAAGGTACTTCTGAAATAAATAGGTACTTATCTATAGCTCTATAAGCCTCCCTAGAATTCTGAAGTCCCATGCTTTTTCAACAGTGACAAAAATCCAAGATACAACTCAAAAACATTCGCAAACTGACATATTAGAACAGCAACAGTCAAAACAAGAAATCCTCAATGTTACATTTTCTCCAAAATAAGGAAAGGCTGTATTAGAGGTTTGAGACTAGGAGATGAAGAAAGTCGTAATTATAGCTTGTCTAACATAGCCATCTCTGGGGAAAAAAAAAAAGTAAAAAAATTAACTCATGTAAGAGTTATATTTGTGGATATAAAATATTTCAAGTAAGAAATTTAATAAAGGTAATGATAGAATTAGCCTGATATGAAAAGTTAATTCTATTCAATACATAACACTGCCTTAAATTCTATGGGAATTAAGAAAAATTATCCACCCCACCCCCCCCATACCTCTCAATTATCCATTTAAACAATATAACGGAACATTCTTCAGTTTGTATTAAAATGTGTTTTCCAGGAAAAATCCATCAGACCCAATGTAACACAGGCTTAGTTTCCGCAAACATAAAAAATAAAACCTCTTGTAATATTTTTACCTAGAAAGATTTTTGTAAGTTGGACCAGGCTGGGAACAAATGTTCATACCCAGAGCCTAGATTAAGCAGAAGAATTTCCTCAGGCTAAGAAAAGGCTAGCTGCTGTGCTCACCCTAGAGGAAATGAAAGTCAGAGGTATGCATTATACCAGGCAAACTTGAAACTGAACTACTAGTCAGAGGCTATAAAAAAGGAGTAACACCTGAACAGAATGCAAGGTTCTCTTCACAATGGAGTGGAACTTTTCTAACAGCAAATCATACAAAGAATGCACCTGGGGGGTGGTGGGATGGAAACAGGCCAGGGAAGAACTTAACTGCTGAAAGCAACAGAAGTATAGCTAACTGCAAGCTAAGTTCATATCACAGCAGAAACAAACAGAAAGATCAGTGCCAAAGTGTGGTACTGGCTGGGACTATTGTTTGAATCAAATGCAATGGAAGTTCTAACAAGTGAGGCCTGGAGAAAGTTAACTGATGCTCACTGGAATGAAACTTAAGTGTATTTAGAACAAAAATCTAGCTGCCTCCCCCACCCCAATAATGCTGTTTATTACAATTAAAATAATTAAAGAAATATTAACATTTTGGCAAGGCCTAGTCCTCTACATATATGAAGGCAAAGTCACTACAGGCACTTCAGGAGGGCAAAGCAGCTTTAATCTAAGATTAAAAACAAACAAAGAAAAGACAATGCCTTCCCACAGAACATGTAACAGAGTAGTCATCGAATATCACTTTGCTGTCTCTACATGACACCATATCCATGGTGAGAAAAGGGTAGCATCTCTGGAGAAAAAAAAAAAACCCAAACATATGCAGTGTGTCACAACTGAATGCTGTGAGGGTTAATCCACCCTGGCATACAGTGGGGCTACTGCTGCTAAGTCATGAACTGTGCTTAGTCTAAAGGAGGTGCACAAATCACTTCTAGTGCTGTCTAATGGAGCACAGACAGCAAGAAAAAAAATTGAGCTGCTGTGCAGTGTTCTTTGACTTTATGAAGATACAGCCCATCTACCATTTTAATTTCCTTTGACAAAAGGATGGAAGGATGGTGCTATGCATCTGCATAACAAAGCCTACCTCTAGCCAAGAAAACAATAATTAACTTTGTAACATACAGTGATTAAGTGCATGTACATTTTGGTATATTAAAGTATATCCGGTTACATACAACACATGAAATTTATATCTGCATAGCTTAACATATAAAGTTCGTATGACAGACTTTTGTCATAAAGAAATACTTGCTTCATAAACATTTCTGCCCATAAGTCACAGATTTTGTTAATGAAAACACATACACAAGTTCTGTTTCTTTACAAGAAGCAAGAATAAAAACAAGAACCAAAATATTTAAGAAAACTTAATTGTAGATGATTACATCAAAAATATCCTTTTAAAATGATCATGTCCTATACCTACAAGTTTATTAATTTACCTCTATATTTTCTGGTACTGCTAATAAGACAGTGGCAGCCAGTGATCCCGCTGAAGCTCCCGCAAAAGCTTTCACAATTTTCAGTAACTTCTTACCATGCCTGTAAAAAGCAGCTGCTGCCCCCAAGTGGTAAATTCCCAGAAACCCACAAGCTGCAAATGACAGATTGATATGTTTCATTTTTGCTGTGGAAATAAAGTTTCACAGTCAGAGAAAGGATCAGTTAATTTTTTCTTATAGTATACATCTATTCTTTTGGCATGGATCACATAATATACTATATCTATATAAAAAAAAGCAGTTTATTTTAGAACAGTAAAAATTTTTGATTACCAAATACATCAAACAAGTAGCAATTAGTTTAGCATCTCCAAAATTGAAAACTCTAAAATACTCCTTAGCACAAATCTCCTTTTCAATGAAGAAATATATATGTCTATATACAATGTAACTGCACATTTTGATCTAATCTGTCAAAGAAATAAAAAAACAAAGTAGCTACTCAAAAGTGATAAAAGAATGCTGTTGGAGAGCCAATGTTGTTAGCCACCTAGAGTAAAAATCAAATTAATTATAAAACTGCTGGCTACTGTGTCATTATATTCCCTTACACACATAGCCTTGAACCCAATATAATTCTCTAAGAAAACATTTTTTTCCTTCACCCTTGGAATTCATTTGCTCACAAGTATTACTAGGAATCATTAATAGAAAAATTCTTATTTGAAGTCATTTCTTATTTAGAAAAGAAAAACACATAACATATCATTGCTACTATTAAGAAGGAATAAAAAACCATCAAAGTAAAACACAAAGCACTAAATGTATGAGAAGACACACTCTGAAGGTGTCAAAAATAGAATTTAAATCTAACAAAACACACACACAGGAGCATAAGTTCAGATCCTTAGGGGTGGTTTACAAAAAAAAAAGGTATGTACATTTTATTAGCTCTTCTGTTTCTGCAAATAAAGACAATTATGACAGCAAGCTAGTCCACAGATTATATTGTAAAGATATACAAGCTATTGTACAGATTATCTTAGTATTGAATTGAAAATAAACTCCTAGTATATTTGGGTACACATCAATATGAATAGGACTAAAAAAAAAAAAATCAGTATAGTCAAGACTATACTTCATTTTTCTGGTTCAAAATGAGATAATGGATGAGATGTTTCTTTTGGAAATCATCTACAGACACTGTGGTGTAATTTCTGATAAAGAGAGGCAAACAGGTACAGCGACAGATTTTGGTTTAAGTTGCCTCTTCAGCTCAGAAATGGAGAGAGCAGAAAAGATGAGCATAAGAAACACCTTTCAAAACCACTAGATAAAAAGACATGCTGAACTCAACTGCTTAACCCATAACATGATTAAAATCAGACTATGATCAAGTCTAACCAGGTTTACTATTTTCCCTTAAATAAAGAAAAAAAAAAAAAAAGAGTGAGAGAAAGAGAGATCGTGCATGTGCATGCATCTCATAGTGCCAGAGCATACTGTACACTGTTTGGTACACCAGACATGGTGCTAAAGCACTACACTACCATAAATAGTGCACTTTACCCGCTTTACACTGGAAATGCTTGCATATCCGCTTGTAGGTATGAATACCTGTAACTTATAGCTAACACATTTGTACTGATAGAAGGGATTTCAGGTTGGCTATTACTGTGACAGTATGAGAGAAAGGCATTTGCAATGAAGCAAATGATAAAGCATGTTACTACTTTTAAAAAGAAAGGATCTTTTAATTCAAAGAAAAATCACTGTACTGCATAGAAGATAAAAAGTTTACTCAAGATTTTACTGGAAAACAACAAACAATTCTACTTTGAAGATTTTTTTAGTAGAGTGGAAAAAAACTAAAATAGACTTTGAAGTATGTGCCATGATGTGCTTTCTTTCAGACTAGTTAAACTCACGGTACTTTAACCAACTGTTGCAGCTGTTTCCATGCCTTCTACAAATTAGAAGCAAAGACGCATTTGCATCACGGGCCACTGACATAAAAGGTGAAGCTAGTTAAAGCAATTGCATTATTAAGTAGGAAGACAAGCATGGAAGAACTAACTCCCATTCTCCTCCAAAAGAGATTTCAGGCTGAAGACACTACTAATGTGAAACATTGTATGAAGTAAGGACCACATTGACATAGTTGATTGGTCAGAAAATAAACAAGCAAAGTAAGAGCTCACAAATCCCAAGAATTACATCTAAAGGACCTATGAAATGTAACTAAGAAACACAAGTGTAAGATAATAAGCTTATTTAAATAAAAATGGCATATGTATGCTTATGTACATGCATATATACATCTTCTAAACCTTCTTCTACAATGCTCATCTACAAAGCATTCTGAAAGGTATCTCTCACTGAGAAAATATTTAGATGTTCACAAATCAAAACAAAGATGAAAACTGAAAAGAGTACCTAAAGCATAGTTACAGCAAGAAATTTTAGATTAAAGGAATTTTTTAAAAAGAGAAAAAAAATCCCTACAAATGTAGAAAACAATCACACTTCAGTGTATGAAGAATCAGCTGGTACATTTTCTCTAAAGTGAGAAGAACAGAGAAGGAGGTTATGTGAACTGAAGAGATTACTTGAATCTCAGATCAAAACCTACTGAAAATACACTGACTGAAGTCAGATGTCCATGCCTTCTCTTACAAGGCTTCATAAAGAAGTTTTATTTTCTTCTATGAGCTTCATTCCTATCTAATTGTCAGCTATTGTGAGTAACCACTGTCCTCTTGCGTGCCTGGATACATGGCATTCACTCTTTGATAAGAGTTAATTTCTTAACACTTCAGTCCCATACTTCTCTTACTTCTTCTTCATTCCCCTACCCAAGAGATGGAGATTATTGAATGAGTATTCACATCAGTTTCTTGACTGACAAAAGGATTCAGTGAGAGATGAATATGCAAAAAGAAAAAAGAACACTAAGATTTCAAGTAGAGGAATACTGTTAAAGAATGCTGCTAGTCTCACAGTCTGTTAAGAGTAGACTAATTTGAAGTCCAAAACGATGAAATAAATACAATCGAAAGAGCAGTGAAAAATAAATCTTTTTTTTTTTTTTCTTAAACAGAAGTACTTGATAGACTGGATTTTTATGGTATGCAATACAGAACTGTTTTACAGATTGCCCAAGAGCATGGCCATGTTATCAAGTCACTGCGTTTTGATTAATTAGGGTCAGTTCCCAGGTCTAAATTATTTATTTGTCACAGTACCAATGTTAACTGGCAAATGACATTCAGGTTCAAGTGACAGATCCAGTGGTTACATCTAGCTGCGTGACTGAGAAATGTCTTTTGCACATACATGTAACAACCCTACCAGTCGGTCAATAATTAGAGAAAAAAAATAATCCTTGAATCATAGAATAATTCAGGAGGTCTCTTGCCCAACCTTCTTCTGCTCAAAACAGGGTCAGCTATCAGATCAAACTGGGTTGCTCAGGGCTTTACCCAGTCGTTAATTGAAAAATCGTGTACTGTTTAGCTCCTAAGTGATAGCTAATACCTGTTGCTGGGTGAAACAATAAGGTCTTCTTTCATTTGTTCAGAATATTAAAATCAGTAGAGTATTGCAAATAATCAGCATTATAGAGAAGAAACAACAGAATATTAATATCTTCATTCAGCACTATGCATCTACCCATGGGGAGGTTCTGTACATTGAAGGCCTCTTATAACAAATCTGTAACAAAGCGCTCAACCTACAAAGATGATACAGATGAATAAGAATCATGATTCTAGAAGGAACTATCTGCTTGACAGGTGCACTTAAGCAATGTCATTTCACTTTCCAAAGTAATCTTTGAGTAAAAGGAAAAGATAAGAAAGCGCTCATTAGAGAAATGACCTGTAAAAATGAGAAAAGCAAGAAATAGGAAACCAAGATACTCACTTGTATGAGAATATAAGCTTTCCCATTTCTTTTGATTCTTGCAAATATATCATGGCAACACTTGATTTGCAAGTTAGAATGGTGTATTTCAGAGACAGTATGATTCAAAAATGTCTTTTGCTTTGATGATCTGGTAGATCACTGCTCTTTTGATCAAAAAGAATAGTAGAGTTATAACAACTCCCAAAAGGACATACAGAGAAACTTAATTAAGTCTACAGTATGAATATTCCCTGCCAATTTCTTACAGAGTACCAGAAATGGGAGCACAATCACATCTGGATATAGTCCATTTTTTCAGCTGCCTGAGCAAACAGCAGAAATCTTGCTATTTTAGAAAGTGTACCAAACACCTGTTCCACGAGACTTCAGACCAAATATTCTTAGAGGGTTTAATGTAAGTTCTGACTATTAAAGATATTATCTATTAACTCAAAGTTATCATACTGGCATGTTAAGAAAAAAATTCTTTGAATCTTAAAAGATGCACAAGTACATTTCAGCAGGACAGTGCACTGGAGAAATATGACATAAATAGGACATGGCAAATGCTTTTGCCACTGCTTTTCAAAAAACATCTTACATGATTGGCAAATTTCAAAATATAAAGATTTTAACTGGCTAAGGGGTAAAGTATGCTTCTGTTGTCTACAAGAAAAAAAACACAAAAGCATAAGAAAAGATAAGTACAAGAAGAAACTAGAAGGGTACTGGGGCTGTTCAAACTCATTACTTTACAGATAGTGCAGGAGCATTCAGGAATAAACATAAACCTAAGAGTTCCATTTAAAAGATTCTTGCATTTGTGAAACAAGGATTCACTGGTGATTACAAATATGCTGGGGGTGGGGGGGAGGGCACATCTGTTTACTCAGCAGTATCTCATCCATTTGTAATGCAAACTTACAAAAGAATGTACATAAGGAGACAAGGCTGTACAGCAGAATTACAATATAGTACAATACATCTTTTTCAGGATAGGTACTGTCTTCCTGATTGTCATGCACAAGAAATAGCACAACAGTTTCTCATGCTGCTGTTTCCTGAGCAATATAATTATATAAACAGTATACGATCTCAGTGTCTTAACCAGTCATAACTACCTCCATGTCATCCCATTTGTAAACAAAAGCTGAAAATGCCCAAAGCAACTGACTAAAAAACCTTTACAAACAGAAATTAAAGATACATAGAATGTGAATGACCAAGCACCCTGAAGCACAGGAGCTAAAATGTATGATGCATAAGAGCACAGTTGAGAATTAGTTATTAGATAGGAACGACAAAACAAACAAAGTTATGGAAAGAACCGTTTAGCTGGGAAGCATTGCTAAAATAAAGGTCATAACTGTAACTACTAATTTACCTGAATCAGAAATCACCACTCACACAGGAATGTTTAATTGTTTTTTCACATATATAACAGAAAAAAAAGTTCACTAGCATCACAGACTATTCGTAGCCTTCAGTGAATATTGATTCTCCCAGTCAAAAATAGGCTCACACAAAACAATAACACATCGAATAGACTGTACTTTACTTAAGAGTCACCACAGTTGCTAGCAAGAGAACAGGATAAGGAAGTTTTGCATCTGTACAGTCGTATGGAATAAACATTATAAGAATTTGATGAATTTGAAGAAAAAGTAATTAAAATAACAATACAAAATAAGCAGTACACAATCCAATCAGCCATTAAGACACTCAAGAAAATTAAATGAGTCTTTGCAAGCTATAAAAATTGTGTATAACCCCCTTGAAATTACAAAATAAACACATGACATGATACAAAACTTTCAAATTAAGTTTAGACCATCTTGGTCATTAACACAAGATGTCTAGAGAGGATGGGGAAGGCTGACTTCTTAAGAAGAAGGTGGCAAAAAGGTTCAATACCTTCTAATGAATGTTGGCTTCCATCACATACTCCACTGGGACTTTTTCCAGAAGCTATTTTAGTTCCCTCTGCACTAGTATCCATTCTTGTATCTACTACTGATCGTTTATCATTTACCTTGGAAACCTACAATCATACAGTCAAATATTACTATTTAAAAGAGAAACAACAGGCAAATACAAGATGAACATTATTTATTCTTAAACAGATTAATAAAGTCAATTAAAATAGTTGTAAAACCATCTAGATCAATTTCTTAATTGCTTAGCCCCCCTGAACTAGTTGAAACCACAACATTCCAGTATTTATAAAGTGCATGCAGCACTTTATATTTTAAAGATGAACTTAATTGGACATCTAGAAAAACACTGTCATTTGGAAGTGCCGGTGTCCAAAACTAGCCTTAATTTTGTGTCCTTTCCCACTATTTTTGTTTATATCCAGATTTTTTTTAATAATCAAACTCTTATGTTTTTATCCTCCCCTGCTGATCCAATAAAAATTGACTTTTTTCCCCCAATTTTTTTGTGCAATATTGCATTAGTAAAATGTTTTCCAGAGAACTCTGGTCCTATTCTTCACTAAACAGCTGTCACTCTAACTAATAAGCCTGCCAGTTATCATGCAGTATTGTACGAAGTACAATTTGAAAAAGTTATTGTTTCTCCCCAACTTAGAATCATCAGACTCAAAAAGTTAATTCTGAAACATTGGTTCTCCTGCAACTTCTTGCTGCCTGCCCCTTTATCTTGATAGGCATCTTCACTTCATAAATAAGGCTGCAAGATCAAAAGCTTACCTCTGTAGATTCTAAAGGAAACACTACTATCAATGTATTGACACACATTACTTATACCTAGAGCACCACAAAAATACTTACCTGGAATTTAACTCTGTTATGTGGTGCTTTTATGGTGCAATAGTTTAGAATTCCAATCCAGAACTGCTGAGTTTTTGGAGAAGTGCAACTACACAATCTGCCTTCTTTCAACCGAAGCAACAGTATTTGAGCACTACAAAGACTTTTAGCAGTCCACATTTTCTCAAAAGTGACCTCTGGATGTGGTAACCAAACTGATACTCTCAGAAGCTGTTTTACAATGGAGTTACAAAGGAAGTATCAACAGATGAGCTGCTTGGACACCGTAGAGGTACATAGCAGAAACTTTCTTCTAAACATAACCTGTTTAAAAACATTAAGGGGGAAAAAAAAAAGAAAAAAGAAAAAAAAGAAAAGAGTAGTTGAAAGGTAGTTGCACATGAAGGTCCTAACACCGTAACAAGATCCTCTTCACGGCCCTCTCACGTAAAACACTGATGTGTTAACAGTTGATTCACTTGACAATGAAACAGTTCTAGGCAGAACTTTGTCCAGTAGCTACTCTCTCTCTCACCAGCCTGCATCTGCCACTGTGTTGTTCACCACTAACCATAAAGCCAACCATTCATTTCAGAAACAGGAAGGACTAAACCTGTTAATAAGCAACGAAAAAGCAAACAAACTGCCCCTTATAATTAACAACATGAATACGTTGTTCCTTCTACCTCAGGTGAAAAACGTGCAAGGAGCATTCCAGCAACTTCAAGCCAACTGTTCACAAAAACAAAGCGCTGATGTCAAGATCCTAGTAAGACAACCTCAAGGCACACATGAGCCTTGTCATCTATGCTACAAGGATATCATAGGAGTAACATGCAAATCAAATATAAGTCTGGTTTACATCTAGCAAGAATTTGACTATAAAGAGTAACATGTGGAAACGCACTTGTTACGATGAAAAGAAAAGCAGGTTATTGCCCTGACTACCAGTGCAAACAAACCCAGCGTGATTCTGCGTAGGCGAGGTCTCAGAGGTACTCTATCAACTTCAAATTAACCCAAACCAAATAAGCGAATTTCAGTTTTTTTCCGCTTCGCTGTATGTGCCACGAGGCCCACAATGCAATTTAATTCTTCCTTCCTCCGCTTCTGCTCAGCGAACAACCAGCACCAACCAGCAAAGCAGGGCTGAAACGACGAGAGAAAACTTTCAACCGTAACAAATGCGGAGCGTCAGGTGACACCTGCAGCCACCACAGCCGGAGGAAAAGCCCCGGCGCCTTTTAAACTTGCGACAGGAGGGCCATTTTTAAGCGGTCCACGTCCCTTCAAATTTTAAGTCAAAACGCCCCAATCCTTCCCCGTTTCCCTCCGCGCAGGCTCCTGCCTCAGACACCAGCACCAGCACCACTCCTCGGGGTTCTAACGCGGCCTACACGACCCGCGGGCGGCCCCCTGCCCCTCTCGCCTCCCAGCCGGGCCCCGGCCCGCGGTCCCACCTCACGGACACAACTCCGTGCAGGGAGCACCGCAGGCCGCCGACGGCCTCGGGACCCGGCTCGGGGAAAGGCGTTCCCCGAGCAGCCCCAGACCTGCCGCGCACTCCCCGCCCGCCCTACCTCCCCCGGCGGCGGCGGGGCGGCCTCCCTACAGGGCGGGGGGCGCGGGCCCCCGCGGAGCCTTGGGGCGGGGGGCGGGCGGGCGGCCCCTCCTCCGTGACGCTGCCTCTGCGCGCCTGCGCAGGCGGGGGCGGTCCGGCCGGGCCGCCGTTGGGGGTGCGGAGGGGACGAATGTCAGTCGCGTCCCGAGCGGCGGGAGAAGAGGCGGCTTAGAGCTCCCCCGAGGGGCGCAGCCCTCAAGGGCAGGCTGTCGGCGGGCGAAGGGGGGGTCGCTCCGCCTTAGCCACCCGGCTGCCAGGTGTTGGGTGCCTTGGGCGGCCTGTCTGGCCCGGCCCGGCCCGGCCCGGCCCGGCCTGGCCTGGGCTCCCCGAGGGGAAGGCCCGCGGGGTGCCTTTCCGCCCGCCTCACGCCGTCAGCGGGAGTTGTCGTGTGGGCGGATGCCGGCACCCCCCCCCCCCAGCACCGGCCTTGTAGCGGGCCGGGCACCGGAGAAGGCAACCAGCCCTGTGTGTGGGCTCCTTGTTGCTGGAGGGGTGACCTCAGGGCGGCAATAAAGTTGTTTGTTGTTTTTTATTTGTATTTATTTTATTTTGTGTGTGTGTTTTAATAAGGTGAGTGGGCCCACCCCTCTGGCAGACGAGTCCCTGAGTCCACACAGAGCACAGAGTCAAGATGGAGAGGGATCCTGTGGCCAACAGTGGATGAAGGAAACTGGGGAGAGCGAAGATGCCTGTGAGATAAGAGCGTAGATGTGTGAGCTCTCCCGGGGGCCTGGCTGCACTTAGAACTAAACTGGCTGGGTTAAAAAAAACCAAAAACAAAACAAAACAATGATAGATTTCATGCAGGTTAGCCTATTTCACTTCAGGCATATGTTATTCTTTACTTCTTACGGGGATATGGGAGGGGCTGTTACAGGTTTGGGGTAGAAGGGGGAACCTTGGTGGTTTCTGTTGTCTCAAGTGGTTGTGTGCAGTTTAGTTTAGCTATCTTTTCAACTGTATAAGTAATTTTTAATTTGAGCTTCAGTTTAGTCAATTGTAGACTTTATAGGATGAAAGAACAGCCACATTTCCTTTAGAGATTTGAACTTTTGCGGTGTCCTTAAATTTGACTTTTAACTTGTTGCTTATCAAATTTATGCCTATGAGGAATACAATATGCAAATAGCAGTGATGTCTTTTTTCCACGAATTAACGTGACCCTAACATCTTACAGACATAAATTGGTAATGTTGGTATCCTAACACAGAAAATGCTGGAATAAAAGTTTGCAGGATAGTTTCCACATGGAATCATGCAAAGCACGTGTTTGGTTATACAGAGGCTACAGACCTTGTTGTAGCATAATCCATAATTGTACTTCCTGGCCTATGATGAAGCATAAATTAGCAAAGTTTTGACAGGAAGAAAATTGTAATATTTGAAAGGTGAATCACAGGAAAATTCGCTTCTATTATGTATGTACGTTACCGGCAACTTGAAGATGGTTAGAAATGAGAACAGCGGATGTATGTATGTAGGTCTGAACATCAGAAGATAATGATTTGCATATTACTTTTCAGTGTAAGGGGAAAAAAAAATTCATGTGACTCATGCTGGTGAAATTGGAACATTTACAAAATGTTGAGTGTTATCAGCATCTTTTTGTTCAACATGACTTTGGAACTGCTTACTGTGAGTCTAATTAGTTGCCTTGAATTTTTTTTTGTGTGATAGCTATAGATCTATAAATTAAATATGTCTTTTTTTAAGACGAGAAAATTAAATTAATCAGTGACATAATCCTAAATATGTTTCTCTTTAGGGCAATACAGAAATATCTGAGGCTTCAGCCTCAGCTTTCAGAAGAACACAAAATGGATCTCTGACATTTTCACGTGGATGGTGATCTGTAAAAGCTAGACAAAAAAGAAAAGAAAATACAGATCCAAGTATGTTTCCCACTAATTAACTCCCTTTAACTCCTCCCCTTCTTTCTAGCTTTTCCACATCTGTTACCCTTTGCTTTTATCTCATTCTTACCCTAATTTAAATGATTGGCATGATTAGCAATATTAGATGCCACTTCAGCTGATTAGTAAAATACATTGTTTCATTGCTCAGGGTAGGAAATGTAAAATGGAAAGTACTTCAGAAACAAAGGAGCCTCTTTTTCATTGCACTGTGTTAATACAATTGTAATCATAGACAAACACTGAATTTCTTAAGGTAATTGAGTTTCCCACAATCTTATATTTAACTTTTATTAAACCTGTTTGTGACATATGTGCATTTATAAAATAGGCCCATCGCCAAAGAAAGATCACTACACTAAACAGCCGGCATATAGTGCTGTCCGTCTCTGCAAAAATAAAGTTCTGCATCCAGCTTTTTTATGAAACTGAAGACAGCAGTATGAATCAGTATTGCCACTGAACTTCAGTTTGCAGTAGAACAGGAACAAACTCCATGGAATTGCTGGAAGTTATACTGAAAACTTTCTGCATAAAGCACTATTTCCTTTGAATTTTCAGTGTGCGTAAGAAGTAGTCCTTTAATACTTTAAAAAGGGAGTTGTGGGTGGTTTTGGTTTTTTGGGATTTACTTAAACTGAAATTTGCCGTAAAAAAATTGTATGGGCAGGAAGAGGAAGCAGCAATAACAGCAACTGGCTTGCAGCCCAAATGCAAAGTAAAAAGCAGTAGTTGCAAACAAGAGCCCTGGGATTGTCTTACAACCACCAAACCATCTCGTGGTGGAATTACTGCCTTGTCTTTTCATCATCCTGCACTCTTTCCTCATATTTACGGGATGAGCTTGTAGGTGAGAAAGCCAGATGAGCCCTAGTGGTGGGGAAAAAATCTTGCTTTAATTATAGACAGAGTTCTAATTTGTAGTGGGAAGTAGTATCATTAGGACCACACTTGCATCTAAATTGATACTTTGGTTGATGGCTGTGGCAAGTACAAAGGTCACAAACATGGCAGGAGGACCTTTTCATTCTCATCCTTCCAGATGTGGACTCAGGCACGTTGGTTAGCTTCTTGTTCCTTCTGTACCATCTCTGGTCTATTTATGAATCGGAAAACGAGGGATGTAGATTAAGCTTTCTGAGTTGGTGAGAATTAAACCTTTAATCAGGAATAGTTCCAAGTATAGGAAAAGCAAGTCGTTGCCAAGGACAGCTAACAGAGATAGCGTCTCTCAAATGTAGCAGCTGGCACTTCTGTCTCTTTTGCCCTTTTAGAAGAAAGTATAAATGGGACTTCTTTGGGTCCCTATCTCAACTCCATCCTTTCTTTCCCTTTCCCGATCTGAACTCGATCTGATCCTTATCCTTCCAGTGTCAAAGCTTCTTTTATCTGCTATGTGTTCGTGTTTAGATAAATTTATCTATATTCAACATTTTTATAGCATGACGTATCTTTCACTCTTTGCACCTTTAACAGTTGTTCTTTGTAATACTCTGCCATTTTCTTAAGAATAAAATGTACCAAAAAAAGGCTTATGTGAGTTATATAAACATTTCAGTGGTTTTACAACACAGTGTTTGCCAGAATAGGTATTTCGGAGCACCCTGGTAGTTAAGTTACAAGTTATTTGGAGGTGTGTGTAAAATCACTTCCCTCAACAGGCTGAGCTACAGTAGCAAAAGGAGCTTTTGGTAATATGACTGTAACTTTTTTACATTTTTGGTCAATGGTTGGTTAGTGGTGTGACTACTATAATATGTCTCAGCCAGTAAGACTGTGAATTCTTACTTCACAAATTGAGTCCTACATGGAAAGTGAGGAGACATATAAAGAAAATCATTGAGAGGGAAACTTAATTTGAAAGTCTTCTTTTAGCACTGACAAAAATGTTATGCGTATTATTCAGAAGTGTATATATGTAAAAATTATGTCTCCTACTGAATGTCTCTTCTATGATCTCTGCGTAATAAATTTGCATGGGGAGGATGGAAGATTCTATTTTGGGTAAGTGTCATTAAAGGATTTAATGCATTTTTTTGCAACATTAATTCAAATTGGCCCAGATCCAAATGCTGATACATGGATTGAAAAGTTGAAAAAAATTTAATGATTTGTTGCAGTATATTAAGATCTGAAGAAATGTCTAATGGTATATCACAATGAAAAGGGTAAGCTTTTCTTATAGGGTAAGCGTGAGCTTATAGAAGGTTACTGTTGAGCAACTGATACTCAAACCTACAGGTTTGACTGGTAGCTGCCTGTAACTAATCCATTTCCTTACCTCCTGTGTCACGGTCACCTTAGTGCTGAAAAAGTGGAGTGTGACTCGGGCGTTTGTTCTCTAAGAATACCGGGCCCATTGCTGATACTACCCAGTTGTGTAACCATAGCGCAGACTTCTAAGGAAATTGCTGAATTGTGGGGGAAAAAAAAAAAAAAGCACCAAATCTGTCAGAAAGTCTGAAAAAGATTTTCATGTGAGATGAGAAAGCTGAAATTACAGACAGGGCAAGGCAAGGAAAAGCACCGACATGGGCAAGTATAACATCGTAAAGAAAAAACAGGGTGTCAGAAGATGGCACAACTGCAGCTGTGCTCCGGGGAGCTGCAGGAGCTGCCTCTTCTCCTCCTGACTCTTGCCTGCCTGATTAGCAAAGACTCTGTGTGTGTCTTATAAAAGGTGGTGAGCATATTAATGGCCAACCTAGTAGTGATCATTTGTGTGTGATAACTGATAAATAGGTTCATACTTCTAAGCTGGGTATATCCTGCTTGCAGAATCACTTTGTGCTTGGCTAAGGTGTCCAATCAGTCACCCAAAGAGGAATGATTACAGGAGACAGATAGTTCACAGATAAAGCAAATCTAGGAATTGTCCCCCAAAAAAGTGAGCTCAAAAGAACAGAGGTGCTTCCAGATAAAAACCAACTGCTTTTGGAGGGAGACTGGTGAGTTTATAGGGTAGAAAGGGTGGAGGGGCAGGATTAGGGTGGAAATATGTAGCTACAAAGGAACTGTGGCAGAAAGGAGGTGTTAACAAAGGTGAAGATGCGTTGAGGCTCATGAGAGAGAACAGTAGCAGAAGGCTTTCAGAAGGAACTGTGGCAGAAAGGAGGTGTTAACAAAGGTGAAGATGCGTTGAGGCTCATGAGAGAGAACAGTAGCAGAAGGCTTTCAGAAGGCAAAGTTCAACAGCTGGTGTGGGAACCAACTGTGATACTAATGGCTAATTTTATGAAACTAGAGTTAGCAACCTCTAGCAATGATCTTCTCCAAATGATACAGACATAATATTTAAAAATAAGAGGGGAAAAATAAATAAATAAAAAAATAAGTTCACCTTGTTGAAAGGCAAGGTGAAAATATATCCAGTGCATCGAGTCGTGACTGGAATCTTTCTAACGTGTACTTCCAAAGAGAATTTGCAGGAAAAAGTACTTTTTAAAAGTATATATTTTGTGAATGATACCTTCAAAAAAGAAAGGAAAAAAAAAGACTTAGTCTGACTAAATAAATATGAAGGTGAAATGCAGTTTGGAGCATCACATAGGAAGATAATATCTCAGAGCAGGGAGTGCAGTTATTTTTTTCATTAGTTGCTTTTTCCAGTTCCCGTCCTGCTTCTTTTCAAGTCTGTGGGAAACAAATACAAAACACCGGGACTACATCTTTGCTGGTGAACTTTGTTGCTAAATAGTAACGTTACTAAAGCCAAGGCAATAGTGAAGGAACAGTCCATGATTGAGAGTGGGCTTGAATTTCATAGAATAGGAACAGCTTGCATTAATTTTGTGGTTTGTCATTGCAAATGAAAAAAGAGTAGAATCCCAGAGAAAGCAAACAAAAGACAAAGATTTTTTATTACTGGGAAGAAGAGCTAGATACTTGAAGTTAAAAGTTTCAGAAAGCTTGACCCACATTTGATCAAAAAGTGTGAAGAGGAAAGGAAAATGGTGATATATCAATGTCAGAAAAACACCCAAAAAGGATGAAGAAGAAGAAATTTGATTTAGCTGCTACTCAAGAGAACAATTAACTTTAGTTACAATAGTAATTATCATGGCATTGTATTACCAATTACTACTTGCCCGTTTCTGACTACTCTTTTGATTATAAGCTGAATAATTGCAGCGCCTCCCGGTATTTGCAGCCAAGTCTTTCAACAGTATGTAAGCAGAAGAAAACCATCGTTATCAGCTGGATAGACATTGCATCATTAGTTTGAATAAATTTCAGAAATCTGAAATCTCTGTTATCTGTTAAATCTAAAACGTTAACTGGTGAATGAGTCTTTATCATAGAATTCTGACTAAAGAAGGAAAAACCCTAAACTGCCTAATTTAACTGTCCTTAGTAATGCTCATTTTATTTGTCATGTTCTATGAAATAAGAACCTATCTTAAGGTGCAATTTAGAAAGCTGGAACAGAGGTTACTAGAAGTCCGTTGAACAATGGACTTTCCAGATGCAGCCCTGTAATATGGCCTCTCAGACGGAATGAGAACAAAAAATATTTATACGAAGTATGAGACAGTTCTCCTATTTAGTTGATTTAATAAAAAAAATGCAGAAGGGTAACAGTCTCAGCCTTTCTGAACAAAAAGGCACTGTACAATATAGTATATAGGTAGTACATAGTAGCAGGTTATATCTGTTGAACCTTACCAGAGGTTCAGTCCAAGCCTGAAGGAAGAGTTTAGTCACATCCAACAGTGCACGCTAGCTTTATGTGATATAACGTGCAGATTGACTAGCCTGTAGTTGATTTGAGATGCAAGCGAGGCTATGATTGACATAGTTAACTAAACAAAACATAATTATTGTGAAGAATTACTGACATCGTGTAATTTAAAGCTCCTTAAATAGAATGGGACAATATTGTTTACGGGGAACACATAACACCGTTTTTTCGTGCTTATATTGATTGAAGTTTGTCTTTATCTTGATTTCTGTCTGTTCCTTTCTGCCCCCAGTTTACCACTTGAGTGCCACTTAAATTTACTTTGATCAAACTGAGTAGGCAAGGTACTCCTCATTGTTACTCCCTTGCACCTGTCTGCGCTTTATCTGGAGCATTCTTTTAATTAAAACTCAGGAACAGCAACTAACAACAAGACTGAGGGTGAGATTTCCCCTGGGTTGACTCCCAGCTGCTATCTAGTCCAAAGATGACACGTTCAAGTTACTTCTAAATATCAAAGAGAAGACAGTTCTTCCTCAGTTTCCAAAGGCCTCATCTATCTAGACTGAACAGAGAAGCGTTATTTAAATCACACATTTGATCTGATTTTGCCACCTACATATTCTACTAGCTCAGCCTTTCAGCAGCTTTACATCTCCCAATGGTCTCTGAGAGTTTAGGTCGTGCCTTTACGTGTTTATATTATGTATTTATATTATCATTTAGTTATTATATTAAAAGTTGTTTTCAATATTGATTATCATTTTACCACTGATATGGGAAGTAAGATAAGAGTTTGCTTGTTCTTTGTGGTATACAACGTACCACTTCAGACCAGAAAATTCGTCTTGACTGACACTTGGCCTGTAATGCTTATCTGTGCTTTTCTTTGCCACACATAGCAAATGTGCCAAGGAGTTTGTGCGAAAGAAACAATAGTGAATAAAGACACTTCCTGTTTTCTATCCAAAACCAAAAACTGCAGGCCAAGGTATACTTTATTCTATTAAAAATAAATGTCATAAATTGTAAAACAAAGCATTGCTCTGAAATGAGACTTGAAATTCTTCATTTTGAAAGATCCGTATGAAAGATTTTCCTGCCCTATTAATTCTGGCCAAAATTTTTCATTCATTCATTTGTTTAATGTAAGGTAAACATTGACATTCGTTTGCAGTAAGGTAAATCAGCTCCTATAATATCTTAAGATGAAGCAACTCACCCTCTGAATGGCGTCTCTTCTTTCAGGTGCCAGAGAAGATTGAATTAGAAACCTCACTGTCAGGTGGCTTCAACAATTAGCATGTATCCTACATTTAGGGACCTGCATATTACTGGAATATTGTAATAATTTTACAAGAGGGATGGGGAATCTAAAACTTACAACTTTATAGAATGGTGTCTCCAGGAGGCCCTCTAAGGCTTTTTTCACCGGTGGTGATCTCAACAGAAAATTTTGTAACAGGCCGGTGTGTATGTGTGTACCCGTGTGTAACGTGACTGAGGTTTGAGAGAACAAACACACGAAATAAGAACACTGGAGGATATTAATTACCTGTCTAATACAAGAGGACAGTTAGTTGTTATAAGTTGGAAAAACGCCCCCACCCCTACAAATGGCCATTACTTTCCAAAGAACCTGATAACTTTTTCCTTCTTGCTGCTTTCCATGCTCAGCCCCACTTGCCCCGTGCCTGTTGGCAGGGGTAGGGCTTTGGGGGGATATCAGGGAAATCCTGACCGGGACCTGATGCGCGGGCACAGCGCGCTTCCTACCCTGTCATTTGCGGTGCCGGGCTCTGTCCCAGCTCGTGCCATCCCTCAGCCTGACACGGGAATGGAATCAGACCCAAAGATTTACTGAGGGGTTATAAAGTCCTCCTGTGGATGGATCCCGCTACCCCTACGGTAACAGCTGCTCCCGGATACCTTATTAAACATGTCAGTACAAACACTACCTCCAAATAAGATCTGCTAATATTTTATGTACCCTTTATCAATTAATCTGAAAATACCATTATTTTCTGTAGGCTGTCTGAAAACAAATCATTAATTTCAAGAATACCTCAGTCTGTGAGTCCATTTCATGTGTGGTGTTGTGAGTGAGAGAGAGGGAGTGTAGGAAGCTCAAGTGCTGCTGATACGTTCCAAAATCTTGTAACAAATCAAAGGACCATTTGACTGTGAAATCAGTTGCCTTCCCACTTCATCCCTTAATTTAAAAAATGTTTTTAAATTTCTTATTTCTGCAACTGGAATAATTTGCATGAAAAAACAAGACAGGAATGGAAGACAGTGATCTCACCCATGCACAGCTATTTGCTTTTAACTTTGCTTTTAAACTTTTTTTTTTTTTTTAAGCTACACTGTGTCAATTTCAGAAAGTAATTCCTTCTCTAAGTGAACTTCCCACTGTAAACCATGCATAAGGTACCTGGACCCAGCTCTTAGGAGTTTCTGTATTTAAAGTCTAAACAGTAGGTGGCACTGCTGTTTGTCTAGTCCTTATAGATCAATATTGTCAACATAGATGCCATTTGCCTTTTCCAGTTACCACTTCATTGTACCCTTGATCTGGCCAAGGAGTCTAGCAGAACTCTGAAGTGCAAATCTTTTCTAAATAAAAATAATAAAAAGATCTGTTCAATATCACCAAGGGATTAATTTGGGGGGGGGGATCCATGAAAAAAACCCAAGAAATTATTATAAATCT
This sequence comes from Anarhynchus alexandrinus, assembly GCA_008711295.1. Taxonomy (NCBI): domain Eukaryota; kingdom Metazoa; phylum Chordata; class Aves; order Charadriiformes; family Charadriidae; genus Anarhynchus; species Anarhynchus alexandrinus. The sequence goes on from VUYV01000266.1 coordinate 678,552, forward strand.
GCAAATATGCAACAGATCTTTGTCATACGTTGCAAATTGTATTTAAAATTTCCTGGTAATCTTGTGACCTGTTCAATATTTAATGAATTTAGGAGCAGTGACAACAGGGATAGTGGGTTTGCTTTTTTGTTCTTTTTCTATTCTATTTTTGCTTGATTTTATTAATGCTGAAGCCAAATACCTAAGTGACAATAAAGATTCTTGTCAGGCAATCTAGAATTGCTCTTGGTTCTTTAATGTCCCCCATATAAAGGTGTTTTTTGCATCCCAAAGGTATGCATGTTGATTGATATTAGCAGTTATTTTTCATAAATGTCCATATAGTTCATAAAAGGCCCTGCAATTTTTTGCTCGTTTGTTTTCATACAGCCAAACAGTTTCATGTCTTCCCTCTCAGTTTTTGACATCTTGGGTGGGATTTGTCAAAGGAATGCAGGCATGGGCTACAGTCTAGACATGGGTATTTGAGCTAGTCATTCTAAGCTGCCTCATTGGTCAGTGAAGACAAATAGACATTTTTTGAAAGGAATTAATTTCAACCCAGAGAAGACTTTTGAAATATGTTAAATGAATCATCCTCTAAAACTGCTTTTTCTTTTTTTCTTTATTGACATTGAAGAAGGTCTAAGAAAACCACCTCAGAGGTAAATGATTGAAGTTTGGCAGAAGGAGCCTCCGTCCTGGCAATGGTGTAGACTCACTTGGCTGCCAAATGCTGAGTCCGCCATCATTTGAAATTCTGAGGTGAGATGAATTACTCCCTGGAAGCCAGAGAGCAAAACCTGAAGCCATCCATTAAAGAGAAAACTCAGTCAGAAAAATGGACACTGTTGAAGGGGAATGGCACATTGCTGTTAAATCACTCCATCTGCTCACAATTTTTCTCATTTTATTTCCTAACACATTATTTAAAGTGTCTACTTTTGCACTCCATCTTTTTCCTCTTGTCACAGCCTGCATGGGTGCCTGTGTTCAGGTTCACAGCTGCCATGCCCATGAGCGGTTTACCCAGAGAATTTGTAGAGGTCCCATCCCTGGAGGTGTTCAAGGCCAGGTTGGATGGGGCTTTGAGCAACCTGGTCTAGTGGGAGGTGTACCTGCCCATGGCAGGGGGGTTGGAACTAGATGATCTTTAAAGGTCCCTTCCAACCCAAACCATTCTGTGATTCTGTGATTTTTTGTTCTTCTCCCCACCACTTCCTCTGAAATCCCTTCTGTAGATATTGGTTTGTTTTTTCTTCTATTAAATATGAGTAACTGATATTTGGTACAGGAATGAGAAGAGTTGTGTTTGTAAAGAGTGAGAGCTCATAGCCATCAGTCTTGATGTGTAGGCTACCATTCCTTTCCAAGTTCCAGGTCAATATGCAAGTAGTTAGGTTTTTTGCATCTTTCACAGTCCCTGATACTTCAACTTTAGCAGATAGATAAGTTATTACATTTTTATCTGATTCTCTATGAAGTGATCTTTTCTTGCCCCAGTCCTGTACTACCTTTGCAAAAATGATTTTTATGTGGATTGGTAAAGATTTTAAAATCTTTATACTATTGATAACTTCCCTGTATTGCATAATGTATTGTATGTGCAGTTATGAGAAGTCATTATTTTTCATTTGTTTTTTTCACCTTTTGCCATCTGTCCTCTTTAACCCTTTAACTCACCTTCCCATTGTTATAGTTTGTCTTCTTTATATTTCACGTGTTAAACCAATTGAAAGCACACACAGTGGCGAACTTAATGAGTATGTTTTCATCATATCTATAAGTATTTCCCATGTACCCACTACATTTTGCATGTGATATTTCTAAAAATAATATTGCTTGTAACAACATTTGTCTTTCAGTGACTAATTAAGCAAATTACCACTCAGTTTATTTTTTGTAATATGCTTCTTATCAATTTATTAGTCTTTGTTAAGCTTTTGTCCACATAGGAACAGTAAAGAAAATTTATCTAAATAAACTAATGGTGTGAATATGAAGTGGATTAGTTAAGCCTCATTAATTCTTTGTAGCTACCGATTCAGAATTAAAAAGGTCATAACTGAGTTTGTAGACATAAAAAATGTTTGAATGTTAGAACAGAGCTCTCAAAACACACTAAAGCATTTTCATCTTTGTTTCCTTTTACTGTGCATAGAAAGGTAAAAAGAACAGATAGGACTTTAATTCCTGTACTTAGGCAGGAATTTGATCTTTGTAAAAATACAAAAAAGTAATTGAGGAAAAAAAACAGGCTCTCTGAGTAAGGACATGAATGACCACCTCAGCTCTTCTGGGCCACTTTCAATCTCCATTAAGACCTATTGTCTCCCCTCCTTGTGAAAACACAGCTTCCTCTTTCCACGCAGGCAGCATGTGACAGGTCAACCCAGCCTCAAAGTGCTCACAAATGGCATTTAGTGACTGAAGTGACTTGTCCCCTCTTTCACTAGGTAACGCCCAAAGAGTACATGATCTTACTGTACTAGCTACAGATGCTATTAACTACAGCATCATTAACATTTAACTTAATGTCTCCTTTTCAGGCTGAGACAGTAGCAGACTGCGAAAGAAAGTTATTTGTTGATTTACTATGACAAAACATTCTTCTTTATCTAAAAATAATCTGTTTGCAAGGAATTGTGGCACGTTCAGTGCAAAGCAAGAGAAAATTTGCTGAGCAGGGCAATAGGAGAGATCGGCAATAAGCTTGGTGAGACTGAATAAGAGATTCGGTAGACAGAAGGAGATGGAAGACAAAATTATCTGTATTTCTGTTCATATTTTGATCTGTTTTGGCATATATGCTTTTGAGTATTTTTTTTAAATATCAGATCTGTCTGTTCTGTGTTCTGCTTTAGCTCCACAGTTCCTTCAGCTCTGTATTTCACTTTATATTTTGGGCCAGTAAACTTTACTAGCTAAAATCATTTCCATCACCGTAAAATGAGCAAAAGACATTATTGTAATGATACTTGGCAGTATCATTAAAAGCTATTGAACAACATTTGCATATGACAAACACTTGCTAATTGAAGCTCTTTCTACATTGCTGTAGTATGTCAAGGTCAGATTTAATTTGTACTCTATGGTAGAGATGAAACAAAGCTATAAATATGACTTGTTTGCAGGACTACTCCTTTCTTAGGATTGTACCACCAGTCTGATATAATGACTGCACTTTTATAGTAAATGTCTGCTTAAATGACTTGGAAATCTTGTACTAGACACTGTGTATAAATACAATATATTCATGTAACAAATGGTTTAAAAAGGAGGCAAAAGTAGATTTAAAATTTCAGTCCTTCAAAGCAACCTGAATGAAGTTCATATGCTGAATGTTTTGTGTATGTCCTCCACTTTCCAACCATGACTACAAAATAATAACTGTTACCAGACTCAAAGGAATTTAGTGAGGAACTGAAGCCAGACACAAAAAATTGTGAAATATCAACAGTTTCGTAATGTTTACTTTAAACTATCTGGTGTCTTAAAAAAATGGAAAATTGAATCTGTCGCTCTCTGGAATCTCTTTACTAACCATGACTGCTGTACTAACATTTTCTGACAGATTCGCTGAATTTTCCTGGGAGGTAAAGGTGAACAAAGCGTGATTATTTTGATAACGTTATCTACCAGGAGATCAAGACTTTAACCTGACAAAGCAGGGGTTTTGATGAAATGTTATCTGGTAATACTGTTTTCTGCCTGACTTAAGATATCCTGAAACAAGTGGAAAGTTAGCTGCTGGGGAATGTAGGAAAGATAAAGTTATGACAGTCTAAATAAGGCTTGTATGAAAAGGACAAAAGAAGTCTCTGCTTCCATCAGTTAACTTATGTTTTCAGTCCTAGTGTTTTATAAATATTTCTACGGTGTGAATTCTAAAAATAAAAAATCCTCTTTGGTCATATTGTTTTCCATCTCCCTAACGTTTTTTTTTTTCTTGATATATGAATCAAATTCAGTAGGCATTTAAATCGCTTAGCTCCAACAGAAACTGTGGAAATATACCTATCCTGAAATAACTAAGTGACGAAAAGCTCATCTGAGTTGAAATCTGTTCCAGATGGGGCAGAGCTGGGTTTAGAATGAAGACCATTGTCTAAACGTAAAGTCACTCTGGGGGGAGGCCACACTCTTCTACCAGAAATGCCATCCTGATAATTTTTTTTAAGTAAGACTTCATTTGAATGGTTCTGCTGCTGTAGGTAAAAAGCATTTGTTGAAAAATTCCTGTGTCTTTGCATGGCAATCCTCTCTGACTATATTGTCTTGCCACGTACCTTCAGGAGCCTTTGCACGGGCCTCGTAGACATCGCATGAGCAACCTTGTAGTGTTTTCCAATGTAGAGCAGGGAAAGGGTCGAGTCTCGGTAAATCTAGGTTACGTGTGGCAGCAGGCAGCAGGAGCTGCCGTTGGAGGATGGTTCTCTGACTCTGGTTCTCAGGAATCCTAAGCAGGAGCGAAGAGGTCTGTCTGTGAGCAAGGACTTCTCACTTCTCAGCCCAGACCCTTCTCAAACCGGGGCAGGGCTTGTCACCTCCAGGAAGCCTGGGGGAGACTGGAGCACTTTGGGAACAACAAAGCAATTTCAAAGTGGAGGAATTCTTACAGGTAAAATTCAAACTAAAAATATTTCTTTCCTTACAAACACACATTTAAAAATATCATAATACTTTCAATATAATTTGCTATTTTATGACAACTTTTATATACTATAAATAGTCCATGGCAACTTTTGGCATCAGTGTGTTCTAAGGGCATGGCGTCCAAAGATGGTTCAATATTGGGATATTTTGCTCTGAGTTACTGTCACTCACTCTTTTTTTTTTAATGTTTTCATATTTGACAGTAAACTAATTTCCAAGCAATTTATTTTATTGAATTTTTGTTACAAAAAATGTCCAGTGCTAGAAATCACCACAGAATTGTAATAACCTTCCAGAAATGAACATAATTTCAGAAACTGTATTTTACGGTATTTGCTATTGGTTTTGAACATGGCTTAGATATTCAAATTTATTAATTGGTAAAAATTTAATTTTAAATTCATTTATTTGTTATTTAAAGATCAGTGAATAGATTTCTCAGAGTATTTTTTGAACTGGAACAGTAGTACTAAATGGAATGTGCAAATACTTTTCTGGAATCATCATTTGAGATGGGTGACAATTGCTTTATGAATAATTTGAGCGTGAACTGTTGAAAATATCTCGTAAGTTCAGATGGTTAAATAAGCATGAAACTAACTCTTTAAGCAGAAATATATCATTTCAGGCTTTTTCTTTGTCCTTACTGGACAAAGCATTTCTCCTCGCTGGAAGTGTTAGTGACAAAACACACAAAAAATTCTCTTCTGTCACCATTGTTCTGTGAACAAATAAACCCTGCTAGTTTTAAAACACATGACAATCTTCATGATCACGATCATCACGAGAAATGCCAGTGTGATGGGTGCACTCAACCCCTTAACCAAACTAGCGGTAGTTTGGTACAGGCTCCAAAGGGGTTGAAGGCCTAAGCCGTAAATGGGCCAAGAACTCCTCTAGTTTCAATCCCTTCTCTGAAAACCCACAAAGGAGCAGAGTGATGCAGTGAGCATCAATGCATATGAGCTTGGAACACTGATCATGCGGTTAACAGGTGAATAGAAGGTGGCTTTTCCAAGACTCATTTATGAAGGAACGAAGAAAGTTGTGTGCACAAGGACTCTCATGCATACCTTTTCCATTGCATGCGATTTGACTATGAACCACTTTGTTCCATAAATATGACAGCCTAAGTGAGCCTTCTTTGAGCTCTCCTGGCTTAGCAGCCTGGCTGCATGGTGGTGATGTCCCCTTGAGCTGGGATGCCTCTCAAGGTTGCTCCTTGAGGCAGAGAGACCTTTTACCAACGGCAGATCTTTGATAACCAACCGATACCACGCATAATCTCGTAGTACGGTAACTGTGATTTTGACTTGGTAACTGATTTGTGCCTTGGTACCTTCAATTTTTGTCTTGGTAACTTTGATTTTTGTCTTGTTAAATTTGATTTGTGTCTTGGTAGTTTTGAATCATTCTTCAAATGATTGTGCCGTACAATAATAGAGTGAAGCTTGCCATCAAACTTTGTTAAATCACATTTTTACAACATCATATTAAAACCGTTTTTGCTAATTACTTTGACAGTGGTTCTTTAAGCGTTCTAAACCATCCATTTGCGACAACCACTTACAGGTAAAGATGTTTACAGAATACACAGATGAAGTAATGACAGCTCAGTCTTAGAACCCCTGATGAACATCTTCTACGGGTTGGGAATAAAATAATGTATTTTTACGTATTTTTTAAAGGGACTTATAAGCAGCTTTGGTTTACATACCTCTTTCCTGGACAGGATAGGTGAATACATAGCTCCTGAATTTAGAAGATGGGAAGACGGGCTGTCTCTGCTTCTCTCTGACTGCGTGGGAATCCGCAGAACCTGAGGAAGAAAGGAGTCGTGATTTTATTTCCTCTTGATCAGTCAGTGCATCTGGCAAGGAAAAGTACATTTTAAGATGTTTTAATAGGTATGCAGCCTTCAAATGCATATTGAAGTCTCATTGAAGCATTCTGTTTCCTTAAGCAATGTAAAGTTCAGGTTTTTTGATAAATAATAAAACTATAGCTTTGGAATTATACTATATGCAGTGATCATTCTTTGCACTTTTGCGTGAATGTGTAAACATAAAAAGACCCCTCAGTTACTAATTTGCTTTAGTGCTTGCAGAAGTGATAATTGACCTTAAAGAATCCGAGGGCAAAAATAGTTCTTTGCCCTTGCAACCAAACAAAACCACAAGGTAAACCTGTTTTCACCGCAGGAATGAAAGCAATGCTTGTACTGTTGTAATCTGGAAGAGAACTTTATGGACAGAGGCTGTGATGACACGCTGTTTAAATCAGTGTATACACTGACTGTTGTTTTGATAGGAGTTAGATAAATCTCTAAAAGGAATTACATTTATCAGTTGCTGTTTGTTTACAATTTCATAGTTGTCTTGATCTATATATCTGACCCATTTACTGTTTTAATTAGCTTTACTTATAACAGTCCATGCTCAGATAATATGCATGCAACTGAAAGTTTTTAAAGTACAAGCTGTCAGATAGTGAAATGCTGTAAATCCACCGTGTCGCCATGTAGATTTTGTGCTACAAAAGGTTAAGTTCATTCCACAAAAATCTGTGACATTCTTGCAACTATCTGAGGCAAAAATCTTCTTCTTGTATATTACTTTTTTACTAAAAGTAGTTTTAGTACTTTTTCCTTTAGGCTTTTTTACTAAAAAAGGATTTTGCTTATCATCCTTTAGAGTCTGACTTATTAAATTTTAAATTGAGATTGACAGATTATATTTTGACAGTTTCTGGATATTTATGCTTTCAAATCAGGTGAATCCAGGAGGAAATTGTTCTTATCTTGTAATTATGAGTTGTACAAGATGAAGAAATTTGCATACGCTTGGCTCAAACTCTGAGGTGCACATATCCTCAAATGGGAAAAACTGCTATCATTTTAGCCTGCTCCTGGAATAGTTCAATCTGAGTGGTAATGTTCTTGGGATAAATTTGATTGCAGGTTTGCATATCTCCCATTATATTTCCCTTTTCTGCACAATTGATCTCTGTCTGCCTAATTTCTGTGGTCTAGAACTGAAAAACTTTTGTGATACTGTAAAGTTGTAAGACAAAAGAAAACCAAACTTTGAAGGAAAATAGAACTGAGATTCAGTCGTAAGGTTCAATATTTATCTATCGAAAAAAAATACCCTCTTAATAAGAAGGCCAACTAACAGCAGAAATAACAGTAGTTATTTCATTTTTTGATGTCAGAAATTGATCTGGATGTGACACACTTGTAAGACAGCAGTAGCTTGGACCTTACACTGTAGCAGGAAGGAAAGTTGTTTCATTTTAGAAATATGACCTTAAGGCTGTAGCACTGGATGTTCTGAAAGGGGATACCTGTACGTAACGTTTATTGAAGTTCTGTTTTTCTCTGCTTTTCTGTTTTGAATAAAAAATAGATCTAATTTTAAATTAAACCAAGGAAAGGTTATTATGGAACTAGACTTCTAATTGTTAAGAAAGTAACTTGCTCCAAGATGCCAGTGCTGTTTCATCATTCTAGAGCAAGAGTCCTACTTATGCCAGCTATTATCTTTGAGCTGCCAAATCTTGATATTCAGCATTTATAAAGCTAGAGTGAAACATCTTCTTAAGTGTTTGATTAATTTTTAGCACTTTCAGTCAGAAAGGATGGATAGATGCCTTCAGACTGAATTCAGACAAATATTGTTGATCTTCACTCCAGGGAAATGTGTGGGAAGCAGAACGCCAAGTGCTGCATTTTTTGCTATTTTTTTTAAGAAATGTATATAGGTATCTTTCTTCTTTCAGCTAATGGAACAGCACAGCCTTTGAGCTATTTGTAAGCAACAATCATCACATACAATTTATCTGGATGAAACTTTTTCTAGTGTTTTTCAGAAAAGAGTTAGAATTTCAGAGGACTTGGTCCTGACAGCATATTAGTGCCCTTGTTGTTACAAATTCACCTTATTCTCTCATCTTTGAACATCCAATGTCACCATTGACGTCAGACGTGTTTAACAGAGTAAAAGCAGAGGTTAGCCTAAGATATGAATATGGATTTCTCTGAAAAGTACAGAGATGGGCTGTATCTTTTTCTGCGCCTGTAGAGAAGCATATCTCCATAAGTCAAGCATATGAAAGTAAAAGTCTCTAATTTTGTTGGCTTCAGCTCTTCTTTCAGTAACACAGCCACAATTTTTTGACTGTTAGGGAAATCAAACACAACCAAATTAGTCTGGAGTTTAATTTATATCATTAAGAAACTTAAGCAAGTGTTTATTATCCAAAAGTGGTTGTAATCTCGGGCAACAATTTACTTGGATATTGTCAGTGCTGCGCAGGGAAGCTGTTTCACTTTCACCCACATGAACTTTAAAAGATTTAGTTTCAAAGACTTCCAGGATTACAGCAAACACACAATGCTGTGGTTAATTATGTGTAGTTGCTGAACTCAAACATAGCCTCTGGTCCATTTTTAATCACTGATTATAGAAGGATATTAATCTAGGGTAGATTCATCATGCTTTCACTTTCAAACCTCCCACACACACACCAAGTTGTTAGTTTTCCTCAGTTTCTGAGTACTTTCAGTGAAATTCAGAAGTGGGAGAGACTTCTTGCTCTCTGGATCTAGTTCTCTGCAAGCTGAAGCCCATAGTTAGAGATTTCCCTAAAACTTGCATAGATCTGTGCTGCTGTTGAAAGGGGAGTCCCTCTTTCTGTTCTTCCTAACTCCTCCATCACTCACAATCCAGTCCTGTGAACCCCCCAAAAATATGAAAAGAAAATATATTTTTTTGAAAAAGCTGTTTCCCATTCCAGAGGAACAGGTTGAAATGACTGTGTGTTCCTGATCATATGTAGTTACTCTATATGATTCATTTTACAATATTTAAAGAAATATAGTTGTAATTTATTTCTATGGATTAAGATTTTTTAATATACTATCTTCCTTCCAATTTTTCTATCAGTAATTCCCTCAGCAGAAGTGTATGTATACTGTCATTTCTTAGGCAACAATTTTAACTATGTTTTATGTACCGATTGTCCTTGTTCTCTTAGTCTGATGGAACTTTTACAAACCCAGAGTAACTCCTTCTATGCAGCCATTGTATATCCATTCATTCTGATTATTTAGTGATTTTCTTTAACACTTAAGGCTCTGTATATCTAATTGTATTCATACATTCTTCTTACTGTGTGAGAAGATTCTGCTTATCCACTTTTATTTCTGAAAATTTTCACTGAAAAACAACACTGTTTGCTTGTTATTTTCTGTATTATCTCCTGGATTGCTTTGTCAGGAGAAAGGGATAGACATCTCCAGACAGCAATGAATGGTACTGACCTTCAGACGTCTGCCACAGGATGGGTAGATGTATCCTGCAGACTGCAGAGGGAGCCTTGANCAATGCTACTGACCTTCAGACCTTCAGTATCCTGCAGACTGCAGAGGGAGCCTTGAACAAGTTGTGACTAAACACTTTCCTTTCAGATGCTGAGCGTTGTATTTGTCTGAGTAGGTACCTAAAGTTCAATAAGAAGAATCAAATTTAGTGACATGAATCATGAAAAGCATTAAAATAAAACTTGCTTGCTAATCTCCTGTGTCTCTTCAGCACTGAACAGAAAGGATAGCTGGGCAGCCTTTACATCTCATTCTGAAATTTTTGTGCTTGTGGGTTTTTTTCATGTGGTTTTATATTCTGGTGTAACAGTACTTAGATAAACCATAAGATGAGACATGGTTATTAAACCAAGTCTGCAGCCAATTCTTTCCAGAATTTCCTGTTCTCTTCAGGCCAACAAAAAAATTCTTTTGATTTAAGCTCAGGAAATAATGTACTGTTTCAAGCATGTTATTTTCTTTAATTATGCTGATTAGGATTTGAATTGAAAAAAACATCTTATAGGTGATACACATTAAATTAACTAATTTAACATCATGTGCTGGCATCCAGTTTGCAAGTACTAAGTCATGCCAAAAAAATCACTAATTACCAAGGTATGTAAGACACAACAAAACCTTGGATACTAGGTATGTGTATGAAATGGCCACCTCCTATAGAGCCTAAAGAAAAATGTTGATGACCTGTCCAGAGGAGGGCCACAAAGATGATCAGAGGGCTGGAGCACCTCTCCTATGACGACAGGCTGAGAGAGTTGGGGTTGTTTAGCCTGGGGAAGAGAAGGCTCCGGAGAGACATTATAGCAGCCTTCCAGTACCTAAAGGGGGCCTACAGGAGAGATGGGGAGGGACTCTTTGTCAGGGAGTGTAGTGATAGGACAAGAGGTAATGGCTTTAAACTGGAAGAGGGTGGATTTAGATATTAGATATCAGGAAGAAATTCTTTTCTGTGAGGGTGGTGAGGCACTGGAACAGGTTGCCCAGGGAAGTTGTGGATGCCCCATCCCTAGAGGTGTTCAAGGCCAGGCTGGATGGGTTAGGGAGAATGAAAATTCCACATGGATATTTTAGGTTTGATTTTAAGGGTAGAGATACAGCCTAGTGCAGGTATTAAGTAGTTCTGAACAGAAGGACATGCCCATATATATGTATATGCATTTATGTGCATCTATACCTCAGTATATATATATGTATTTTTACCACCATAGCTGAACGGTAACCCCTCACTTCATAAGCTGACATCACTAAATATGAGGTTGAGCTAAATCTGTTTACAAACATTTCCTTAATGTGAGTTCTGTCATCTAGTTTTATAAATGCCCTGTATTTTCAATTTCAAAGTCTGGAATATATGTCTAAGGGATAAAAAAATAGAATTTGACCAACGTGATCAGTCATTACTAATTAATCAGCTGCAACAGCTATTTATATAGTTGAAGGAAAAAGTTTGCAATCAAAGCCTTAGAACTGGAATGCACTCTTCTAGACTTCCAAAATTATAACGCAGTGCTGCTGAAGCCCAAGTTGATTTAAAATTAGCGGAAACTACTTGTAAATACAAAAGTATTTTGAAACATTATTTATTCATTTTTATAATCTATAATATATTTGCGTAGCTTCAGCTAGAACTGAATTACTATTCCATTACTTTACTCTAGTACTACTTATATAGAGGTATCTTCTTTGGGAAAACAATTTACAGAGTAAAGACATTAATTTATTATTTTTAGTTACGTATGTGCAATTTGTGGATGGGGGACAGGCAAGGGACCATACCTATAGACCCCTCTATGTTACCCTTATGTACTGCCCGTGGTGTTGCAGCCTTGTGTCCTTACTTTGAGACTGTGTACATTCCACAAAAATGGAGAAACCGCTGTATCCATTTGTATCCACTCCTTCTTGTCTCAGCTGTGCTCTATCTGGTGTGCGTATGTTGTAACTACTTCATGGAGCTTCTGCTTAACATCCTTCCAGAGTTTAACACAGCAGGAAACGTGACACAACTAATATAATCAAATATTACCTGCCAACAACTGTGAAATCTCCTTGCTTTCTCTCCTTTTTGACGTGCTTCCTTAATGAAGCTACTAGTCTGTGAACAATGACCACAAATCCCTCAATTTACCTGGTTTTAACAGCACAGTTAGAACGGAACAGTAATCACTCTAATCATACCGGCAAACTGGGGTTGAATGGCATCGGGCCCCCACCTGGGTGTCAGAGGTCCACATCACCTTCTCAGTCTTCTCGATTGTCTGCTCCATCGCTCCCTCTCTGAAACCTGCCAAAGAGGTATGAGCATCCATTATTTGTCAAAGTATGTTCTGCAATATAACGGTAATCACATAAAGTCAGTGGTCTGGGCTCATGCTTAACGTATATTGGTGGTGTTGGGTAGGTCACAAAATCTATCATCCTGAGTGACTTCATTTACTTTTTCTCCTGTGTTCATTTAAGAAAAATAATAACAACGTGCAGTTCATTAAAGACGGAGGCCAGATGTTTTGGATTCAAATTCTATTAGAGGACTGTCATATTGCCCTCCAGTTTAAACCTCTTGAGACCTACAGAGTACAGGCCAGGACACAAATTTTCACTAACCTCTGCCAGGTGTTTTTTTTTCTCTGTCTTACGCATATAGTCTTCTCCATCTAAGATACAGTATATATTAACTTATTTTTTCCTCCACCTTCCGTTTTCTACTTTATATGTTTGTTCTGTGAGTCAAGCAATGTTTTGCAATTAGCAAGGGGTTTGGAAGTCATGTGTTTCTCAGGTGAGATGCTCCACTCAAAGAGCTAACGAAAATACTATGGAAAAACAGAGGATCTTTCACACCTGCAGGGGGCATTGCAATACAAAGAAAAGGAGCAATGAGAGCTGTTGAGGCTGTTTCCGATAACATATTATGACATTTGACTGTCGAGTTTGGACTCTTTTTTTTTTCTTTTTCAAAACGTAGCAAGTTGTTTTGAAGCCATTAATAAGCTTTTTTTCTAGTGTTTTTGAAGTCACATTAGGAAGAAGATTTAAATCACATTCTGAAAGACACTTTTCAGTATTCTTGCACTGACTGATATTGACGAGGAACATTGGGATGATGGTATTAAAATGGGACATAAAATGCAAATGATAGTTTCTGTAGTATAGAAAAAGAGTTGGCAAATTATCCATTAATAACATTTCAAACATCTTCACTAATTTGGTGATTCTAATTAGTCTGTAAACATTATGAATCTCTTGCTATATTTTTTATAGCTATAATTATATTTATATAGAGGAACAAGAAATGGCATCTTGGCCAGCAGTTCTGATATAAAATGTTAGCTAAAGTGTTATGCACATATATGAGAGTGCTGTTGGATAACTTGTCACTCTTCATAGAATTAATTAAATATGTCTTTCATTAAGTATTGTAGTACAATTTTACATATTTATAACCTACAACTAGTGCAAACCAGCTGATATGTAACTCCTACTTCACAGACAATACATGGACTCTTATAGACATAAACATTGGGTATTATGGAATTATGCCCCTAAGATAGCCAAAATATGTATATATGATTCTGTATACAAGCAGAATATGATGATCAAATGGCCTTATACAGATTTCATTGATTTGTCAACACTACCTCAACCCTTCTCTGCTTCTCACTTATGGAAAATCTTTCTCCTTAGAAGCAAAAAAAAAAGCTGTAACTGTCAGCAAAAAGGAAAGGTGACCAGACTTGAGAGCTGTCACTGTGAGGAAAAAGCTGATTAGATGGATTTACTAACCGCTCAAAAGGAAAAGACTACCCAAGCTCTGCAAGTACAGTAGAATGGCTGTAGTCGTAGTGGCATGATTGACAGTAGTTCTATGCAATTTCAGCTTATTTTACTCCCTTTCACTCCTAAAATGACATTTTTTGTGTCTCTTCCCTTCTTCCACCAGCAGTCAAATTATAATGACTTATAAGGTTTAGTTGCAGTGTGATTTATGATAGCAGACTGTTATACTTTTGAAATGGAGTCAGTCATCTTTGCAAATTTGTTTGTATCCAGTTATACCCAGGGAAAATGGAAGACCTATTTTGATGGTACAATAATCGTAGATTACAGGCTTAGCTGAGGAGAGATCATTTTATTTCCAGGATTTATCAGTAAACTGCTTATAAACGCTATTGATTTGTTGGCTGCTTCTTTGTAGTCTTAAAGCAAAGATTTGACATCATGTTCCTGATATTCTCCATTTTCTGATAAATACTCTGCACTGCAATAACCATTGTGTTCTTGCAGTAGATCCCTATCTCTAGCTTTGTCAAAATTAAATGAAAAGCCATTAGCATTTACTTACTCTATTTTTTCCTGGATTAGATTTTCAGTACTTTTGGTTGCATTTTCTGTCACATTGTAAAGAAGAAAACAATTATTTGTTTTTTACCATTTTCTTCTCTCTTTGACATCATTCTAGGAAAAAGAAAAACCGTCATTGTAGTTGCAATACTGTTAGGTATGGCAAACCACTGTAGCTTCATACAACCCCCACGAAAAGGAAAATATATTATGCACACTAACATAGTGACATTATCTATTTCAGATGTGCATTTAATTTGTACAAATTTCTTAACTGACTTAACTTCCACATTTTTTAAACCAGTTATGGGAATTCTTTACAGATTTCCTCACCAGTTTGTTCAGACGATGGTGTGTTCTATTTGTAAGTACTTCTTTACTTAGTCATCCGTATTCCATTAATAGCCCTCTAGACTGAAAGCAGATGCATTTTTTTATTCTTAACAGAGCAACTGGTAAGTCTCATAGTTGTAAATGTTATGATGATCAAAAGTAGGTTTCTATGATTATTTTTGAGATACCATTGCCAAAATGAAAAAATTGAGGAAGGAGAAAGATCTTGATAGCGTTCGCCAAATGAAAGCTAACCAAATAGTGAGCAATATGAAACAGCTTAATTCTTAATTAGTTAAAGATCTGTTTGCTTCATCTGGCCATCACTTGTTATTGATGTAATAATGCTTATGCTTGGAAGGGCAGAGATACTGCTAAGTTTCTTAAGATGACAGAGAGAAGAGTCATCACCTCTTGACACATATTTGTTATAGTTTCCCTTTTGGTCTAGGAAGTGTTAAAGGTCAGGGCTCTGGCATTCAGGTTGAATCCCAAGAATTCATACTTGAAGTTTGGGCTTAAAATACATTTTCCACTTTTACCACAATTGCAATTCTTTTACAAGTGTATGTGAATAAGATAATTATTTCTTTGTTCATGGGGAGCTTACAAGATCCAAAATATAGAATTTTATGGACAACAGTGGTGGAATAGAGGACTACAAATATACATCTGTTTATCTCCATTTTATATCATTTTGAAGGTTTTCAGCTCATCTTTTCTCCTTCCATAACAGAAAGCTGACAAATGCATATCAAAAACAGTGCAATAAAGTGAAGATAGAAAATAACACATCTTGTTGTCAACAGTGTTTACTTGTAGTTGTAAGTTACATAACAGATTCTTCAATATTCAAATTCCTTTAACTAGAATGACATCTATTTAAAAGATATACAGATCAGGAAAGATGATTGGCTTAGGACAGTTACAAAGTAATTCCTTTATTACTGAATGTAAAAGGAATCTGAAAGCTTACAGTATAAAATCATAGTGTCCTTGGTTAGCTATAAAATATTTGATCACTTGATGTAGAGCCAGATATGTGAATTCCTTGTCCTAATCTCAGGTGGTAAACACACAAAGGCAGCTGAGGGTTTAACTTTCTAGTGAGAAGTAGTTTACTACTCCTACATATTGCTGTAGTATAATCTATGCATAGAATACCAATGTCAGAAGGCAACTTTGAGAAAAATGGGTTAAATTTTTACAGCTGGAGTTAACCAATCAATAATAATAATAATAATAATAATAATAATAATAATAATAATAATAATAATAATAATAATAATAAAGCCTGAAAGCTGCCAGTGCTTTGGGACAGGATTCTTTACTACCAGCACACAGAAAGTTCTCTTGCATTCAAAAATTGTTTTTTGTTCTGTCTGGGGTGAGGTTGAGGTGTGAATTTCATTGTCGTTTTTTCAAACACCTTATTTCGTCATTTCCATACCATTGCTATTGCCAAGGACCCAAGAATTAGCCACGGTGAAGAAAACTGATTTTCTGTAGTGCATGTTACTGACAGCACTTTGAAATAACTACTCTGCCTTTGTGGTAATCCCACAATCTGGTCAGGTCCTTAGATCTGCCAGTCTTCGACATGCTATAGAAGGTAGCTTTCCTTCTCCGGGTAGGGACTTAGCAACTCCTGTTTCTTTTCTTCATTTTTTTCTGAGAATTCAAGACAGACTTGACACTAGCAAAGTGATCCTGATTGCCTTCAGACAGTCAGGACACTGAGCCTTTTACTTCCTTGTTACACTGGGTTGCACTAGGTGGTGGTGGAAGCCAAAAGAATATTCTCTACCTCCGTTTTGTATGACAAAATAGCCTAGTAACTTGGCTGAAGGGAAAGAACATTTTTTAAAAAAAGAGCATTTAAGACACTCACAAATTTTCTGCTGAAATGTTTCATGTTGCTTTTGTAAGACAGCAGTAGAAGACGTCTTCAGGTTGTGATAAAGTTAGAGGATCTGGCATGAGGAAAGGTGAAAACTACCAAAGGCTTGACAGCAATAGGACATGCCAGCGCATGAGACACAGAGAAATTCATTCTTCATCCTAGTCTCTAAACCAGGTGTGAAATCGAGGAAGTGAACCGTGCAAGAGACTCCCAGGTACATAGTTGTTACAAGTCTCTTGCAGAAAGGCACTATTTTGTGTTCAGGTGCTGGTGAGAGAGGGAATTATAGACATTCATGGCAAGCCAACCCCTAGTATCTTAGACCACAACAGCCGGTAACCCCAGATTGCACAGCTTTGACTACTCATCCCTAGGCAACCAAGCCCTGCAGTCCATCAAATTATCTTTTTCAAGGGGACAATAAATAGATTATTCCCATTTTCATTATTTATTTACTTATTTTAAAAATATCTTCATTTATTTCTCTGCTCTTTTCAGTTTTCATTTAACTCATTCCTTGGTGTACATAAAGCAAGATCCATTCTTCCCAGATGATGTATTCCCTGCTGAAATAGCCTACTACCATGGTACAGAGTAGCAGAAAAACTTCAGAAGAGTACTGATCAGGTGCAGTTCCAAGCACGTACAAAGTACTTCAGGAAATCTGAAAAGTTGTTTGGTGAATCACTTTTCAGGGTAGTAGTGATTCCTCCGTTCCTCCTCATGCACAGCAAAAGAAAAAATAACTTATGACCAGAAGGTTAAAATGTACATTGCAATGAGATTACATACCTTAATATATGACATCTAGTCCTCCATCTTAAAAATATTACTATCTTGTAGGAGAAAAATGACATTTCTCTCTTTCCTGGAATATATACTACCTTACTGGCCTTAAAAGCCTGTTCCAGAAGCAGAACTAAATTAGAATCACATTTCCAAAATGCATTCTTAAAACTTACTAAACCATAAAAAAAAGTAATATTTGTCTTGTATTCAAAGATTTTCTGTACTATCAACTAGTGACAATTTTCATAAGGTAAGAGCTGGTTTACGATAGGCCTATTATAAGTAAGTTTGCCTGTCTACGACTTGATATTAAAACTGCAGCTCTTGCCTCAGATGGTGAGGGACAGCCACAGAAGAATGCAGTCAGTTTGTGGTTATGGATTAGGAATAGGGTATTCAGAAAAACAGGATGATCAACAGTCACACATTTGCATGAGCGGTGTCATCTTTCAAATCTAATTTTCAGGAAGACTTTCTCTTCAGAAAGGAGTTAAAGCTTCCTGATGACTAGAGGCAGACATTTTGGCAGTCCCAACTCACAAATGTCATTTCTTGAGCATAAAATTATGAATTGAACAGAATTAGTTGTATTACTTGAGGTTGAAATGAAGAAAAAATCCTTATTTTTGAATCTTACAGTGATTGATATTATAAAAATCTTTCACGCACATAAATTAATTTAGAGAAGTGTTATTTTCATTGCATTGTCCAACTTTCTAACAGACTTCTCAGACTAATGACCTAATTAATATTCTTCATTAATGTGGAACACATATCATACATATATGACAGCAGAGAAAGAAACTTCTAGTTAGGAAATGGATGATTAACTCGAGAAGGTGTATAAACTGTAGGAGTATTTATTTTCTGAGACTATTTTTATAAAATAAAAGATACTATGAAATTCCAGAGATCTTGGGTTCTTATGGACATTTTTACCTTTACAGGCTTTGCTACTGAACCTAGTGAAACTGTAAAGGATCTGAAATATATTAGGGACTTAAAATTTCTGTATTCAAGTGACACTGACTGTTGAACTGGCTGTGACATGGCAAGATTTTTTGCCATCTTAAACTCAAGTGGACATGTCCTTACCATAATTTCTGCTCAATATATAGTAAACGATATTGGTAAATAAAAGCTGCATCTGGCCAAGAGATCACCTGTGGTTTAACATGACAAATCCTAACAATCCCTACATCCACCTGAAGTCTATTTCCAAAGTGCTGCCTTAGATTCTTAAGGTGATATCGTGTGCAATAGGTTTGGTCCCTGAGAAGTAAGGAAGTCAACTAGCTGTTGTCTGAGAAACCCCACTGAGATTGGGTGGACTGTTCTCTCTCATCCACTTTTAGGGTACCTGAAACACCCCAAACAGTCAGTTCCTATTGTCAAAAGACAGACTCCTCCAGGTTCTTTTCCTGACAGGTTTTATGCTTAGGGTGCAGCCAAAGGAGAGAACCAGGAGCTGAGGGTGGCCACAGAGCCAGCAGGTCTGGGCCCTTCGTACTGAGAAACCCATCCCACAGCACCCACTGAAGGATCAGAGCTGGACCAGGACCAGCCCAGAGCTGTGTCCACCCAGCAAGGTCGTTGTAACAAGGAGGCCTGAAGTCCAGCCAGTGAGTCAGTCTCTAGGTTAGGGTCAGGATCAGGTCTGGAGACAGGAACCAAAGTGAGCCCAAGGCGCTAAGGTCAAAGGCTGGACCAGGCAGTCAGATCTGTGGCTTAAAGTCAAGATCATTGTGGTACATTGCTGGACATGGAAATGGTTGCAATGCAGCTGCAACGTGACTCAAACAGACACCCGTCAACCTGGAGAGCCTTAGTTTAAGAGCAGCTCACAAGGGAAGGTGAGGGAGCCTTCACTGAGGCTTCTTCCAGCTGTCGCCTTCTCTAAGAGCTTCCCAGCTGGCTGAAGCATCTCAAACAGCTCTCTTAAAAGAGGTGGCCTTGAACAATGAGAGGAGAACTCCCACAGTGGAGGACAGCACTCCAGGCCTAGACAGCTAGCTCTGCTTTTTTCCCCTTCACGAACATCCATGCATATTTGAGGTCCTCCATCATAAGGGTGTTCTCTCTTTCCCCACATGTAGTTTCAGTTTGGAGGTGT
The DNA here is from genome assembly GCA_008711295.1 of Anarhynchus alexandrinus. Lineage (NCBI taxonomy): Eukaryota > Metazoa > Chordata > Aves > Charadriiformes > Charadriidae > Anarhynchus > Anarhynchus alexandrinus. Next base: position 698,049 of record VUYV01000266.1, read on the forward strand.
GAATTTTCACACTGATTCACCAAGAGTTGCAACAGGAAAGAGGAACCAGACTGCTACCTCTTCATGAAGCTTTTCCCCAGTTGTTGACATTGGTAATTTTGAAAGATCTAAGCTAAGTGACCTAACAACTAGTCAAGACAAGTCTGAACCCTTTTCCTAGGGAGTCCACTGATGCTGTTATTAAAATTATACAGCTGTAATGGGGAACTTTTGAAACCAACTTTGAGAACTTCTGTTAGTGTCAAGGTCTCCTACAGTAATTGGCACTGGTTTATTATGAATGATCTTGGCAATGATTGCTTTGCTAACCATAGAGCTTTGATACCTGAGAAAAGGTAAGAAAAAATACATAATTTGAATGTTCAATATTAATAACAAATCATGAATTACTGGGAAGATTAAGATTTTCAGCTCCGAGGCAAAAGATAATAAACATTTTAAATCTAGTTGCAGTTATGCTTTACTTGAAATTTGTAATTTTGTAAGATACATTTCTGCTGCGGTTTCTGACAACAAAGAATGGGGGAATTTGTTCCTTAATGGAAAGTGAATTTTTTTTTTAGTTATAAGGTAACTGGATAATGTTCTCAAAAAGCCAAGAGTGTGAGTATTTAAGGAAATTATCATTGATTCTGATAAATGTAATTGTTGAGGAGGTTATCACCAAAACCAGAATTACAACTGTCAAAAGCACTGAAGCTCATCATCTGAGACATCTAGGATTCTCTGTAAGGAACCAAAGCAAACAGTGCGATGCAGTCTAAGTGTCAGAAACTTACTTCATGTCATTTATTGGTTAGTTTTGGCATGGTGGTTGGCCATAATCCAGCCTTACAGCCAAAAAACAGTGAATCCAAGCTTATTAACTGTTACTGTATTGACATTATGAGAAGTTAAATATGTATTGCAGGATCCAGGAGTAATGCCAGTTTCTCAGCTCCAACTGTCTCCATCCCGAGTTGCAGTCCAGCTACATTCTGACTCTATCTGAATGAAACCTGCATAAGCAGTAGGCTGTCATTACCAGATGCTCTTGTTTTCTTAGAAAGGGAAAGAAGGCATCGATGCCAGGTGCTGTCACACACATACGATCTGAGAAGCAGGTCTTGTGATCCAGGAAATTTTGTGGCATGCCCTGGCACATAAGTGTTGTTGCAGACAGAGAAGCCAGTCTTCTCCATCTGAGTCTTGGGAAGATAGTGGTTTTGATGGATTTCTGTATAAGGAGTGCGGATTAAGATTTGGATGTTCAGTTTTTATTTAATGAAAATCAGTTTTTCAGTTGATTTTTCAATCTAATTTTGACTTTTTAATTGTAATAATTCCTTCCTGACCTTCTCTTTCTTTACCAATCCCAGTTCAATCCTGCAGTCGTTTTCTCTCTCCCCGCTTCATTACTATATCAAAAAAGATATTTCTTCCTAGTGTTCAATAACTGTAGTAGGAACAGTTCACTTCTAATTTGTAAACTTGATTGGACTACAGTCCTGAAACCAGAAGTTGACATTATTTTTTAAAGTTCAATGACAGACATCCAAAAACTGTGAGACAAGAAAAGTAAGTGTATATTTTAACTGATCCAAGAATTTTTTAAAAAGATTGGCTTTATTTTAGGGAAAAGCATATTATTTGAACTTGGGAATGTCTGCCTATTAAAGGAAGTGTTTTTTCATCATAAACAAAAATTTCTCCAAAATTATTTTATGTAGAAAGTTTTAGTAGTTGTGTTAATAAGAATGCTTACTATAACAAAACACAAATAATTCAGATCCAAAGTCAAATAATGAAAGACCTCTTGCACTGTTATGTATTTTCTCTGCTCTGTTTTTAATTTTCAGCCTTTTAAATACTTTATATCTTCAAAAAGCATGACAAAATTTCATGTCCCTTTTCAAACTATGATCGTGAAAAAAATTCTTGGAATAATCATGCAACTCAATTTCATTTCCAAGAAAATAAAATAAATTTTTTATCTTCTCTGTTGTTCTGTTTTACAGAGTATCCAGGGAAACTAAGCAAAAATGTCGTTTGATTGTGTTTTCTTTAAGAATATCCCACTGAGCAAAATGTTATGTTCCTTACTTTTTTTCTGACCACCACCTATCACCAAACCAGAACCAAATACAAAATTTAAGTAATTCTATGTTTTTTGGTTTTTGGTTTTTTTTTAATAAGTAAACAGATCCCATCCGTATGACCTCTATTTAAATATACAAATGGCCTCTCTTGCATTCTCCATGAACAAAAAATACCCTTTTCCTTTAGAATAAGGAATGCTTTCTTTCTTTATACTATTTTCATAATCCCCCAAAATTCTTGCCTTCAAATTAAGTTCTCGTATTTTTAACTCTTCCATTTTATATGGCATCCAACTTAGTTGTACACTTGTACATTTCACAGCACATTCATTCTGACACATTATCAGGAATAATTTTTTGCTTGCTTCTTCTTCTCATATGTCTAAATTGTCTATATTTTAGCTTGTGGTTCCTGTGAAATACTATGTGATACTTTTTTGTCCTGAAACTAAGAATAGATATATGAAGGGATTTGTATATCAGGGCACTTTCAACTCTCTAACCCAAATCTTTTCCGAATTTTGCTAATTAGTCTTTAACTCATGGTAATATTTTCAGGCATTTCGGGTATACTGGCTATGTGACCAAACGATGAAGCCAATACTTAAGGGGAAAAAGATGGCATCTGCTTCACAAGGGATTTTTGTTGTTGGGTCTTTACTTTTTCTTGCAAAGATAAGAAATGCTTGGGTTATTCAGTGGTGCCTTCAGGGATTAGGCATTCTGAAATTTATATTACATGTATTTGTTCTGAAAAATGTTTTATATACATTGTGAAAATTATGTTGTCCATTTTAGAGAAGTGTTGTTGCATGTTAGCCATTAGATCTCTTACTTTTCAAGAGGCAGCAGTAGCATGTTGAGTCTTAGTTGACATCCTAACGTTGCTGAAGAGCTAATCTAGTTCTAATATGTGGTTACATGAGCCCTAGTTAGAGTGAAGTTGGTGAACTCTAGGGGTGGACTTCACTGTGCAGAAATCCCCCAAATTCTCATGCCCTCATGACCTCCAGCCACTCATGCACCACGGCTGCTCTTGGGAACTTGCTCACAGATGCAGCAGCCGTACTCTTCAGGTTGGTAACTCTTTTTTCTCATGACCCGTTGACCTTTGGGCCTTCATGCGTTATGAGTATCCATGGGAACTTGATAGGCTGTTACCCTCACACAACATTTGGCCTAGAAGATTTTTCTGAGTACTGTTGAGCAGTATAATGTATTCAATACAGAGTATTGACTTGCCTCTCAAAACATAATTATATGACAATCATAGGATTAATTTTATCATATTTAACAGGTTGATTTATATAAGATGAACTTAAGGCAATCCATTTTCTAAAAGTTTGGTGTTTTCTTAAGGAACATTGAATATCCCTTCTTACCTCCCAAGAAATAGAAGAAATTAGCTTGCAGTTTGGAAGAAATAAGACTCAGCAGGATACTACCATGAGTAAAGCATTAAAGAAGAAAATAATTGGCTTGCTTTCCAATTTTTCACTCATCTTAGTGAGTATTATGACGTGGGGAATAAGCCATGCTACACTTTCAATAAACTTTTATGTGGAGATATTACTGTCTTGGGAATGTTTAAGTCTAAGAGTTTTAAAGAAGTAACAGGACCTTTTTTTGCACAAATTCCGTAGAGGTATACCATTTCCAGGGTCTATAGTGAAGTCATTTTAAGATGGGTACTTTTCACCAAGTATTTATACTAGCTGCAAATTGATGTAGGTTTCCTTAGTCATCTCCATTTCATTGCTTATTTTCTCTCCTGAAACATTAACTGTAGACCATAACATCCATGCAATGAAACTACAGTAAGGCAAAAAGGATTTGTTTTGGGTTATTGACCCTGATATATACACTTAAGCCTTCCTATTTTTCCACTCACACTTGTAGAAAAGGTTTTGGATGTTAACAATTGCTATGTTTCTTAAATCTAGTTATTATGGAATGTATAAATTTTAACTGTCCTTTATGGCCCATGTGCTGTCTCACCCAATCCAATGCTGTTACTGACAGATATATTTTCACATCTTGTTTTGGCAAATGATGTTTGATTTATATTTGCAAGACCAAAAGGCAATTCTGGTGTTGGATTAAGCAAGAGAATTAAAGATAAGCTATATCCTACGGTCCTACGGTCGCACTCAAAGAGTTGCGGTCAACTGCTCGATGTCCAAATGGAGACAAGTGACAAGTGGCGTTCCTCAGGGGTCGGTGCTGGGACCTGTACTGTTCAACATCTTTGTC